>APFE031369240.1:0-27994 GCA_000404065.3 Pinus taeda
TATTAATACCATGCAAAAAGACATTATTAACCCTAATATTAGTATTAGTAAAAATAAAAATGCCACATGGTATTGACCCATGGTATTCATGTGGAATGTAGTCTATTTAAATGGGGAATTAAACCAACATAGATCCATCTTTACTCAAATATCATGATATGAAAACTAACATAGAGTGAAAAAATATTTGATCCCTCTTGGGGCTTGGTGGATCAAGAGTAAAAATGGATGTTGTAATTAATGTATGTTAAACATTTTAACTTGGTTAAAATAAAAAATAAAATAAAAATCAATTATTAATTTTATTAATTTTTAATAAATTACTAATAGTAATTTTTAAGCTCCAGGTTTATGATAACCCATGGTATTGACCCATGGTATTCATGTGAGCATAGACTATTTAAAGGGGAAATTGTATCTTAGATCCATCCTAATTCTGGGTCTACCAAGTGCTTAGAGGGATAAATAGATTTCATCCCCCTAAGAGTGGTAGATGTGGAGTTAAGATGGATATAGGTTGGTTTTTATGATAATCAAGATATTAAATAGACTTAGGAAATTATATTATAAAAACATCTTAAGGTGAATGGTTAAAGCATAGACATTGGACAAGTATATTTGTATACTTATGTTTTAAATTGAAACAAATCCAGGGCTAAAAGGAATGGATTGATTGCATTAGTCATACTTCTATAACTTTCCGACATATGTTGGAGTAAACAGATTGTAATTTGGGTAGTTTTTCTAATTGCAAACGGGAACATACTTGTGTATTAGCAGGGTGGTTAAGAGGTCCCTAGAAGTGATGAATTCGAATTTTTCTTGGTTTTATATATAATATTAGGTTTTTTCTCATGCTTTCTGTGAATGGCACGGGTGAATTTTATCTTACACCCACTAGATTATCGATATGTAATTTCAGTAATTTTGATTTCAAAAGATATTTTAAAGAAATGCAATGATTTCATTTGTGTATTCAATAAACACAAGATTTTGTAATTGAGTAAAATATTCGCCATGCCTGGTGAGAGATTCGCCAAAAAATTATATATACATATCATATTATTGATAAGATCGCCTTCCATTTTTCCTATATACCATGGAGATTCGCCCATTTATTATACATGTAAATTTAGGGGGGTTCTTAAAATTTTCCCTGGTAGCACCATCAACAGTAGTAGAAGGTAGCACACCTGCATGCGACAAATTCAAGAGGAAGGTTGTTGATAGCGCAGGGGCGGAACAAAGTTGCAAGCTCAAGCAAATCCACTTGTGATGAAAGCAACTTTGGAGATTGAGGCTATGAGGTGACGACGCAACAAGAGGATCACATGGAGGCAAAGAGAGAAACAGAGAAGGATTTACAAGTGTTGAAGCGACAACTCAAGGATGAATAGGAGCTGCATAGACATCCAAAGGAGTTGCAGCAGTGTTATACGAAATTTATACCTACGGATAAGTATATCTTCCCTAAGTGGGTAGTTACACTTAGAACAACTGAAGTAAAGATGTTTAACCTTTTTCTACAATAAACAGATAAGATAAAAGAACCTACTAGTGATCCTTCGCTTCCTTTGATCTCCTTTGAGTTTCTCCCGTCGCTCCCGCTCAAACTAAATTCGTTCAATTGGTACCTGCCAACATAAACAGAAGACCACAATAATCAAAGCATATGATCTATTTATCGTGAACAAATGGAATTGAAAACATTTGAACATAAATTCATCATAGATATAGACAAAAGTATTGGAAAAGGAACAAACAACATTATTGATTGATAGAAGGAGAAGTTACACCCAATGTGGTTCGATCTCGTGTCACTCATCTAACTTAGTCCAAGCCCTCATCACACCAATAGAAACATCAATCCAGCAGCATAACATTAGTTTGACAATGATTTCAAGTATCTATACCAACAATATTTCTCTATAATATCCAAGCTCTCTGTCTCTATGATGAGAGGCCAATTTATAGATGAATGCAAGTGGTTTTGTCATTAATATGGCATTGAATGGTTTTCCATAATTGGATGATTAGTTTCCATGTTCAAAGGGATGAGAGAATAGAGGATTCGATGATCCAAGGCTACCCTAAGTCGAGCTCATATTGATAGGATAGGAGTTAGGTTCCTTCTAGAAGGATCTAGAAAGGAGGAATACACTCAGGATCCAATGAACATTTCGAGGATTCTCACCTAGCACATGCTTGAGTGGGCTTAGGTACTCTGAAATGTAGCCTTGAATGGGGCTACCTGCTCTACATAGAACTTAACCCTGACTACGGGTGCGCTGGTGAGCCAAGGAAGCACTTCAGCAGGGTTTGAAGTCAGTAAACTCTCATGGATGAAAGCACTCAATGAGGTGGCATGTCTAGGGCATGTAGCAAATGAATTAGATTTTGATAGACCCTGTTTACACTAATTTGATCATCAGGAGTGATGTGCCTAAATATAACTATAACAAGTGGGAACAACCACAGTAGGAGGCGCAACATGAACAGACTGATGACACTACGCCCATACAAGTTATGGACCCATCCAACAGCCAACATGGAGTAGCAAGGGTGAGCAGTGTTGTCGATCGCATGCAAGGGTATTCAGGAGCATGGATGTCATTATGCATGCATGTAATCCCACCCATTTGGCACACTCACCGAGGTGAATACAAGAAGCAAGTCTAACTGGAGGTGAACATGTATTTCGACAAGTTGATGAACATGGTCACCAACACACACTTGGAGATCAACATAGACACTATGCATCAGTATGTTGTTGGTCCAGCTGCACTCAAGATGATGATGCACATGTTATCAGATGAGTTGGACAGAGGAGCCATATTAGTGTACCCAGATGCAATGGAGACAAGAGTTTACTTTCAGCAGGATGTCACCATTGAAGCATACGGACACCATCATGGACGACCAAGCTCGACATCAGTTTGCCACCGTTAATTGTCACAAGGATGTTGAGGAGTTGGTCCTACCACAACTGTATGAGTGTTAGTGATGTCTTGCATGGATTTCTCAAGCCTATTTTGTCTCACATGGGTACATGTGCAAATTTTATGTAACATCTTGTCAAGTGGAAGTTCAAGTGTTGATACTTGAATGTAACATTCATAGAGTAGTTGAAGAGTCATGAGGGTAGGTGAACAGTCACAAAGGGGAATGTCAAGGGTCACCCCACCCTTTGCTATATATAGTACCTCATAACTCATTATAAGGGCTTTTGGTCAGCCAAGCTTCTTATAGGAATATCTTAGAGAAAGATTTGACAATATTGTAATGAGCCTTAGCTTCTCCATAGTGCAAAGCTAGTACATTTCTTTGGAGGAGTAGGCAGCAGTGACTGTAATGTTCCACTATCGGGACTAGTGGTTGGTCATGGTTGTAATGTATGATTGGAACTTTCACTTTTAATATAACAGAGCTAGCACATTTTATGCATATGTTGTTCTTGTATTTCATTTATCTTGGTTTCTGTAATGATATATGTATCTGTTTTCTTACGCATGCATGTATGGACTCTTTCTCTATACGTATGTATGAATCTTACTGAGATGTGTTGTTGGTTTAACCATCACTTTGGATTGTTAGCTTACTTACTTTCTAGCCTGTGATGTACCTTCGCTCGTGTGTTCCCTTCCAAGCCGCGTGCTTCCACAGGTTTCCAATGGGTGCACTCACCTCACTTTCCGTGTGTTAGAAACATTGATACACCTTCCTTGGCTTGATGCGCATGTCACACCCCTGATACCAACAAGGACATATTACTTTCCTTTGCGCGCAACCGTGGTAAAGGCACTATTGTACGACCCGATGATGAGACTCCTACACCATACAGTTTGAGGTCTAGTTGGGACTTCTTACCGGGGAGATCCCTTGACATGTTGGCGAGTCATCACTATCAATATTTTTTCACTAGAAGGAGGGCCAGATGACAAGCTAAGTCCTTACAATATATTTTGAATCTTTGCATATCTATCATAGCTAACTACAGAGTTTGCCTTTCGAAATGTATGTCTTATGGAAACGACTTCAAAATCTTGGAAAATCTCTAGGATAAATTGTCCCACAAAACATATGATTGTGGAGGCTACATAGCCTTGGTTAGGCATGTGGTCGGTGTTGTAGGCTCATGCAAAAGACATGGATATTTGAAGAATGCATGACTTGCACATTGTTCGTCTACACGCTTCAAGGGCACCCCATGCACTGGTGTGCTACGTTGCCTAAAAATCTATTCATTCTCTTTCTCATCTAGTCGTAGAGATAGACTATGCTTTCAATCACTTTGATTGTAAAGCACTCAACAAAGAAATTCTGGAATTATGAAAAGAATCCAATGAATCCGTTGAACAATTTCACACATGCTTTTGTAATCTTGCGTACCAATTTCTAGAAGATGAAATTGATTGGGAATTTCTCGATGGCATATTTGAGAACATTCTTTACATATTCAAAAACCCACAATTCTTGAAATCACTCGAATCTTACTCAGCACAATTCGGTTATGGAGCTGCACAACCATAGGTAGGCATAGTTGCTATCACAAGTAACTATCCACCTTGACCTTGTCGAACAACTCCACCACTACAAAATGATGTGGGAGAACATGCACACACATTTGTTGAACTGTCACATCCTCCCACCCCACCTACTCTTGATATCTAAGGAGATTTGGCTTGCAAGCCTGTTGGTTGTCACGTAGATTTGTTCACTCACCCTCCGTCCTCGCGTTTTGTTGATCCTCTGAGTTGTACTATTTCGTGCTCTTCCATTCTAGTCTCCACATTTGTTGTGAATGAGGATCAAGTCGTTGACGAAGTTGGTGTTGTGCAACAAACCTATGGCATCATTCATGATGAGTGTGTGGAGGAATATAAAGAAGAGCCCGCAGTGAAGGATGACTCCCTTCTAGTCACGCTTCATCTGCTTTATCCTAACATCCCTTGTGATTATGACACTATTGATTCCCCCTGTGAAAAATTATTTCCAGATGTCTCTACTTTCGATCTTTCACAGGACACATTGGATGTCAGTTTGTCATTACAATGCAGAGAGGACACATATTCCTTTGAAAATCTATTCAATCTATCATCTATCATTTCTAAAAATGCAGAGGGTGAACATTCTTGCTTCTCATCTACCCCTTTGCACGATTCATCAAATCATGAGGATGCAGACGAACATCCTGAATTTTCTAATCGTGGTTGTCATTATCTCTGTTCTTCTTCATTCGATCACAATGTTGATTCACTCACTGTCAATATGTCTAGGCCATTGGTTTCTGATGATCTACCTGTCGATGAAATCGAAACCTCGTAGGATGTCGAGGCACTTTAGCTCGAGCTGATGGTTATGTTAGGCCCTCGCTGTCCTAAGGTGGTTTCACTTCCAATTAGGAAATTGTTGAAACACGCAAGGCTCCTCATCACTCATCTGTATGCATTGAAGATAAATCTAACACTCACATTTCGATTCCTCCACTCGAACTACACGATCCCATCGCTCATCCATTGGAGGAACCTTACACAATAAGCACACTTGTGCAACGTAAGTGGTCTACCTTTCTCATGTTTTATTGCATGTTACAGTCAAGAGAATGCATTCACTTAACATCTGCATGGAGTGTCTCACAACACCATGGTAAGTCCACTGGTTGCATGTCATGCACTTGCAATCACTTATGTTCTCTGGACACATTTAAACTCAGAATGTGTTTGACTTCACTATTATATCTTTCATGTTTGTTTGTTCGCACAATTGTGTTATTCGTGAACCATGCCTTCACCAAGATGGGTTGACCAATGCATCGATGGTTGCATTGGAAGTATCACTTTACATATTATGCAGACCCATGCACCGTTAGCTTAGGAGTAGGAGTAGTGTTTTCTTTTGGTTTGTTTTCTTGCATGCATATTTTCTTCTTACTTTGCATGTTTGTGTGTGTTTCCTGCTTGTTTTCTTACTCGCTTTATTTATGCATTTTCTTCTGCTTTTGCTTTGTTTTGTCGTTGTTTGTTTGTTTACATTTGTAGGTTAGTCTCGCATGACACCGTGTGCGACTCTTGAAACAAGTTGGGTAAAGTACAAGAGGACTTGTATAGTTATTAATACTTGGTTATCTGTCATCCTTCCTCTACATGAAGAGCTTTTTATCTTCATTCCATGAAACGTCAAAGGAAAATACATATTGTTCGAAGTAAACCTTGGTGAAAACACAATGCTTGCATGCTAACTAGTATCGCCTACTCTAGTAAGTTTTCTTTGGGTTAATACTTGTTAGCTCACTCAAGTAAAGTAAGGTGAGGGGAAAAACCTTAACAAGCATGTCAGAGGTATATATAAACTACTTCTCTGATGGAACAACTTGTTCTTATCTTAATAAGTCGAGATGCCTCTTCCGCCTTTGAAATGAAAATGTGAAAAATTTCAAAAAAATGAATAAGGTGAAAGAAGAGAAATGCTTCCTGCATAGAGAGATGATACAAGTAACTCCACTGGGGTACTAACCAAGCTGGCTGGAAGCGGGGTGATGCTTGTGTTCCTGTGTGACTCCGCTGGAGTACTATCTAGGCCTACTGGCAGCGGAGCAACAATAGAGATGAAACTAAAACTCTGATGACCATACGGCTTGTGCACCAATATACCTCTCATCCTAATTGAAACAACTATGTTGGCTTGGCTTGGGATGTGTGTTGACTAGCCAAGAGCTTAGCAGATGTTACACCTTACAATCAAGCAAGTGTGGAAACCAAGATGAACAGAGAACTGAACAATACTTCTGGAGGTGTTAGACTTGTTTTTAATGAACAAGGTCCATTCAGAGAGCTGGAGTTATATTAGTGTGTCGCCAAGTGTTGTAGCGGCTACAACCACCCTCCAAAATTTTGCCTTAGATTCATTTTGGAGCCTCCCTACCAACCATCCTAGCATCATGTCTTGCACTGTCAAGTACATAGGCTTCATTGGTTTGTCAACGACTTTCCAGCTTGTACATGTTAGTTTGCTTCACTCCCCTCACAGGCTGCCACTCCGGACTTGGGCTAGTTTTTGGCTGAGCAGCTCCCTTAGCAAATTGTGCAACAATTGCGCAAATCTATTGGGCTAAGAAATTGCACAATGTAGTCAGATAGTCTTCCTTGGGAAAATTGCACAATCTGGACCAACGCTGCAGCTCAGCCCAAAAATTGTGAAAATCAGTTGGGCAGGCTGTTGAGCTCCAATATTGCGTAGAACATTTAGATAGGATTCCTTGCAAAAACTATGCAATCTCGCCCCGTACTGCATCTCAACCCAGAAATTGCACAATTTTGGGAAGAATTCACCTGCTCATCCCAAAAATTGTGCAATCTCTCTAGGAAAATTGGCCCATCGCCTCCCAGAAATTGTGCAACCATGGGCAGAAATTACCTGCTCTTCCTAGAAATTGTGAAATCCCTCTAGGACAGCCAGCCTAGCTCCTCCCAAAAATTGCACAATTCTAGGTAGTAGTCACCTACTCCTCCCAAAAATTGTGCAATCCATGTAGGACAGCCAGACCAGTTCCTCTCAGAAATTGCTTAAATCCCTCTCTCATTCAAGCAGATTGTCACAAGTTCCTTCAGGTTGACCTGTTCCATTCGGGACTGAGAAAAACTGATTTGCATGCATGGGATTCTCTTCTCGAAATAGCAAAAGGCATCCCTAGATCTAAGGATCTAATTTTAGCAGTTGGAGGTTACATGCAAAGATCATTTCAAAAACCTCTCGCCAAGTGTCACTTTTTCGTAGATTTGTTGCATGCATGTCATAACCTCGATCTTATAAAAACTCATGAACCAGACACTGCAGAGATCATTTCTCACATCGACCTTGTAGCTGTGACATCCCACATCGCATCCAAGAGTCTTTGACACTTTGAACTTAGTTGTTTCATGGTAAGTCTATTTTTCATGTCTTGTACTGCATTTCTGTCGCTTTTTGTGTTTCACTTTGTGAGTGTGTTCTTTGCTTGATTTCAATGAGCACTTGTTGTCGTTTCAATGTATGTATTCATGTAGAAGCACCGTCTTAGTTTTCGTTCGCATCTCATTGTTGTCAAATGCATGACACTATTTTTGCACCGACGGTCGCCGTTGCGGCGACCTGTTTCACACGCATGCTTGTTTTCCTATTTTTTGAATCCTACACTTGTTGTTTGCATGTATGAGAATTCACTCTTATTTACACTCATTTTCACCATGCATCCATACTTCTCATGTTTTTAGTGGCCTGTCGGCAATTTTGGGTTGCCTTAGCCCAGAACTTGCCTTTCCCAGCTAGCATTGCACATTTTTGGAAGTGAAGACTTTGCCTTCCCTCCAGAAAATGCATAAGTCTGGTCTAGCACTGACCTCTAGGCTTGCATTACGCAATTCTAGGAGACAGTGCCTTGCTGGCCACAGAAACTACGCAATGCAGTTTGTTGGTTTGCATGTCACTACTGACTGGAATTGCATGTTGCACAGTTTCAGTGTTCAGCAGGCCAAGCTATATTGTGCATTGCGCAGTTCCAGTAACCAGTCAGCCTCCCGATAGCTCAAACTATGCATTGCACAGTTTTGGCAGTTAGTCTCCCAACCTCTCGGTGAAAATTGTGCAATCTTCACAAACAGTCACATAGGTATGTTGCATGTCAGTCACCTATTTTGTTTTGGTTTTCGACTAACAGATTACTTGTCATGAGCGTTTATATGTCTCTAGGTACCACAGGTGTTTGTATGCCTCTCAACATCATAGGCACAATGGCTTTCAAGAGAGAAGAGTGGAAGACACCATTCAAAGCACAAATGGGCATGTAGTCGATCAAGTGTCTATGAACTTGCCTATCTATGAATACAACAAGTTTTTCATGGACAAGGATATCGAGATAAAATGGTAGCAACATCACAACGGGCAACACCATCAGCAACAGCGGAAGGTATCACAACTGCATGCGACAAATGCAAGAGGAAGGTTGTTGGCAACACAGGGGTGGAACAAAGTTGCAAGCTCAAGTAGATCCACTTGTGATTAAAGAAACGTTGGAGATTAAGGCTATGAGGAGATGGTAAGACAAGAGGATCGCGCAAAGGTAGAGAGAGAAAAAGAGGAGTTACATGTGTTGAAGTGGAAACTCAAGGAAGAACAGGAGTTGCACAGACAACAGAAGGAGTTACAGCAGGAACAGGCACAATAGGGGGCGCAATATGCCCAGACTGATGAAATTGTGCCCATACAGATTATGGACCCATCCATCAGCTGGCATGGAGCAGACAGAGTGAGAAATGTTGTTGATCGCATGCAAGGGTATTCAAGAGCATGGATTTCATTATGTGCATGCATGCGATCCCACCCATTTGGCACACTCACCCAGATGAAGACAAGAAGCAAGTCCGACTGGAGCTAAACATGTATTTCGATAAGTTGATGTGCATGGTCACCAACACACACTTGGAGTTCAACACAGACACTATGCATCAGTATGTTGCTAGTCCAACTACACTCAAGATGATGATGTGCATGTTATCAGATGAGTTGGATAGAGGAGCCATATGAGTGTACCTAGATGTAATGGAGGCAAGAGTTAATTTTCAGCAGGATGTCACCATTGAAGCGCATAGACACCGTCACAGAAAACCAAGCGAAGCATCAATTCGCCACCATCAATCATCACAAGAATGTTGAAGAGTTGGTCCTGCCAAAACTATCTGAGTGTTAGTGATGTCTTGCATGGTTTGCTAAAGTCTATTTTGTCTCACATGGATACATGTGCAGATTGTATGTAACATCTTGCCAAGTGGAAGTTCAAGTGTTGATAGTTGAATGTAACAGTCATAGAGTAGTTGAAGAGTCATGAGGGTAGGTGAATAGTCGCAAAGGGGAATGTCAAGGGCCACCCCACCCTTTGCTATATATAGTACCTCATAACTCATTGTAAGGGCTTTTGGTTAGCTAAGCTTCTGATAGGAGTATCTTAGAGAAATCTTGGATAGTATTGTAATGAGCCTTGGCTTCTCCATAGTGCAGAGCTAGTACATCTCTTTGGAGGAGTAGGAACCAGTGCCTCTAATGTTCCGCTATTGGGACTAGTTGTTGGTCATGGTTGTACTGTATGATTGGTCATGGTTGTACTGTATGATTGGAGCTTTCACTTTTAATATAACAGAGCAAACACGTTTCATGCATATTTTGTTATTGTATTTCATCTATCTTGGTTACTCTAATGAAATATGTATCTATTTGCTTATGCATGCATGCATGGACTCTTTCTATATAAGTATGTATGAATCTTACTAAGATATGTTGTTGCTTTAACCATCACTTTGAATTTTTAAATTACTTACTTTCTAGTCTATGATGTATCTTCGCTCGTGTGTTCCGTTCCAATCCGCGTGTTTCCACAGGTTTCCAAGGGACACACGCACGTCACTTTTTGTGTGTTAGAGTTGTTCATACACCTTCCTTGGCTTGTTGCGCATGTCACACCCTTGCTACTAATAGGGACATCTTACTTGCCTTTGTGTGCAATTGCGATCAAGGCGATACCTTACGACCCACTGCTGGGACTCCTACACCAAAAGGTCTGAGGTCTAGTTGGGACTTCTTACCGGGGAGATCCCTTGACATGTTGGCAGGTCCAACACACTCAACACTTATCTAGACTGAATTAAATAATTACAACTCAATATAAACTCAACTAGAGCTCCTAATTGTAGGAGACACTCTACATGACTCTAGTTAGATCCTCGACTCGAATTAACTGAGCTAACTAAGTCAAATTAACTTAATCAACTATTACAAGTTGTCATGAGATGTGGAGTTACAATTTTATTCCAAATTTAATTCATGGGAAAATTAAATTAGGATTTTTCTTGATGCTATTTTTAACATTTCTTGTTTTTATTTTCAACACTCCCTCTCAACAAGAAAGGAGTTCAAATTTATCCTGATCCGGTACCTTTGGAATCTTCTGCATGCAACTTGTGTCACAATTGCTATTGCTACTACAACATCTGCAAGCCAAAAAGCATCCAAACAAATTAAACTGAATCAATTGTGTCTACAACTATCTACTAGGAAAAACTGTGATGTTGCTAACTCTGCTATTGAGCCTCATGCTCACTATCAACAATGCTCTGCACTCCTTAGTATCTGACTAACAATGATCTTCCTGCTACTAAATATGGTGGGCCCTTGTAGCAAGGTAATGATCCAGAGGACAAAAAAACCTCCATGTCCCGACAATCCTTTGCTATGTGTCGGAGTGGAGCCCCATGCCTCGATTTACTATCCAAATTCCTACGGCAAAGGAGTCGAATTCATTTCAGCGGCCCATGTAGTCCTTGGTCTCTTGACTTCTAATACAATATAGGCAGGTTATGAAGTGTGAGCATACTATTCAGTACAAGCAGGATGCATAGTACAGACAATGGCCGTATGCAATATTTTTACCCTGTACTCCATCAATTAATATCATCATATTTTTTTTATTGATTTGTGATTTTTCTTGGTTTATGTCATACAACTTGTTCATATTTTTTCAGTAGGAACAAGTTACTTAATATATTTAGGATTTTAGTGGTTATTTATATTCCAAAGTTAGAAAGCACACTAAAATAATATTTTTTTTTAACTGGCATAACTCAAACCTATCCTAGACTTTACATATATAATGTTAACATTTGAAATTACTAATATGATAAGCCACATTCATGATCAAGAGTCATGGGTTTGGTGTCCTGGTTGTCACCACCATACATGTTAATTAAATCAATCAAAATCTTTTCTCATGCCTCATATTAAACTTATATCCTAAGTACCAATGATGTTATTTCGTGGCGTTAGTTATTATAGGAATGACTATGGCATTGTTATCTATGTTGGACCCATCAACCTACAATCACCCTCAATCAAAAGAAATCATTTGCCATGACCTCAACCTCATCATGACTAGACATTTGCTCAATTTTCCTTGCCACCTATTGGTTAGAGAGGTGATGGAAATGGAATAATTCGGCAAATCAAATTTCAAATTGTAACAAGAAAAAGGGAAATTATATAAATATTGTTGCATGCAGGCTTGTAGAGGTGATCGTGCTACTAGTACCAAAATAGTTTGACGGAAGTAAAGTGTAGGGCTGAGTGAGGAGCAATATAACATATTGTGAGCATGAGTCTCTAGTGGTAAGCATGGCGGTAGTCATTAGGGGAATTTTGAGGTCTAAAATGGGCCTCCTAAGAAAAATGTACAACCAAAATAAAATTTATAAGAACCAATAGGATTCAAGTTGATTATGTAAACCATGGGGGATAATTCACCATTTTTGAAGTAAAAAAGTAAAAAATAATAAAAAATAATAAAATAATAAAACTACTTTTTCAACTTGTATTTTCAACTTGTCTCCCTAAGGTTTTACTCAAATTTCAAGTGGGAGTACTTGTTGGATGCTAAATTTAATTCCTCATCCAAGGAGTACCCATGTTTCATACTTTTGATGGGCCTTGCTACACGAAAAATGAGAAATACATGAAAAAACATTATTGCAATCATGTTTTTCATGTATTTTTCATTTTTCATGTAGTGGAGTCCATTGAAAGTATGCAACATGGGTACTCCTTCAATGAGGAATCAAATTTTTCATCCAACAAGTGTTTTCACTCGAAATTTGAGTAAACCCATAGGGAGATAAGTTGAAAATACGATTTGAGAAAATAGTTTTTTTCTTTTTTCCCTTTAAAATTTGATGATGTAATATAATCTTATTTTATTATTTCCACTATTATTTTATAATTTCCTTAGGAGGCCCATTTTATACCTCAAAATTCCCCTAATGAAGATTTGAACCAAGGTCAGTTGGAGAAGTGGAGAAGTTGCCTAGGTATAAAAGAGACTTGCAAATATTTAAGGTGGCAAGATGGTTATTGTTCCTTAAGAAGTTTGATGGGCATGACTTGAAAGTTTCACAAGTATTCGCCAAGAATTTTGGTGGTAAAAGGGCAACAATCGGTTCCTTGGTGCTTGATGTTTTTGAGCAGTTTCTTGTTGAAGTAACTAGTCTTCCCGAGGAGGGAGAGAACTGGTTTAAAAAGGGATATTTTGATACAAGTGCTTGGAAAAGGTTCATGACATATTTTGGTGACAATGTTGATTAGAGGCACGAGATTCATGTGAAATGCTTCATCGAGATGTGGAGGAGCTTGTTGTTGATCCTATAGAATTTCTTGACTTGTGAAGGTCAATTCTCAATGGTACTCCTCTATCATATCCTTCTCTTTTTGTATTTTGAATCAGGTCAGACTTCAAATTTCCCTCTTTTTATTCTTAAGAGCTTAGCAAGAATTTCACATGGAACTAAATGGAGCCATAATTACAAAAAGGATAATTGATTATATCATGTTAGGTTAATTAAGATATTAGTTTCTAAGGAATTGAGTCGAAGAGGGTCTGACTGGGATCAATTTCTAGTGCAATTCAAGACCGGTGGCTTACAACATGTTAATTTAGAAAAACAATCTTCAAGAGGATTTGTTGTGTAGGTACACAAGCGTGCTTATAAAAGAAAACAAAGTGAACCTGTGAAAGAGTCTAAATCTATGAAACAGGGTAAATCTATGGAGTCTAGGACCATGAAACGGAGAGAACCTGTGAAGAAGACAAGGATTGTGAGATATAATAAATTTGTGGAAAGGTCTAAGGCTACACAACAAAGTCTAGTTAAAAAGTCTAAGAATGCAAAGCAAAAACAACCTTTGGAGGGGTATGAGCATGTAACGGTTGAGCCATATTTGGCATCTCTCACTAGTACCAGGAGAATGACTAAGGCAAGGAATAAAGCAGATTTTTCCTCTCCAACTAAAATTATCCCTGTGACTGAAAGTATTCTTGTGACTGAAAGTGTTCCTATGTCAGAAAACGTTCTAGTTGAAGAGCCAGAATATGATCAGGGCCCTATGTGCAAAACAGAAGTGGTAAGTCACAATCCACAAGCATCAAATCAATATGATGGGATTCATGTAGAATCTCATATTGAAGCCAACACTCACACTTATAAGGTTTCGGAAAGTATTAATAAAAAAGGAAAGAAATTAAAAATGAGTAATAAGAAGCCATGAGTGGATGACAAGCTTAAAGGGATTGTTGAAGAAGAACGGAACCGGTCCGCAATCATTAGGATGTGCCAGTTGAGGATTCAGAATATTTGGTTTCTCTCAGAACATTACTTAAACAAAGGCAAGATGCAAAGAGAATTATCTTTTTGCATAATGAAGTGAGGGAGATCAAATTCTTGAATCAGTTTATTCAAACTCAAAATTCAACCTTGAAAAACATCGTGGCCCGATTGAATGTGGAGGTAATAGAATTGAAAGAAAAGAATAAACAATTTGAAGAAGAATTGAATACTTGTAAGGAGAAGAATGGACAGCTGGAAGGAGAACTCAAAACTTCGAAGAATAAGGGCAAAAGAACAAAGAAGAAGTAGAAGGAAAGCCCAAGTTCAAATATGGAAATTAACATTAAAGTTAATAAGTGATGAAAAGGGTTTCCAAAATTTTGTTTTTTGTAGAGGATGGTAATTTTGTGTGAGGACACATAAGTAGATAGGGTTGTGGGAGTGATGGTTGCTTAAAATGTCTTGTTTTTTCCCTTAATCACCTATGTTTTACCCAATTTTGGACTAAAACTATAAGTGCTTATCCTTCATTTTGATGTTATTTTTGAAGAAAAGTATTGTAAATACAATACTTTACAAAGCTAGGTAAGAATATTTATGTTTAATGTCAAAATTATTTGATTTTTGTGTCCTTCTAAAAACTTTGTGATCAAGATAAACCACTAACCCTAATCTATGTAGTTCCCATACCTAGGTGGCTACTTGTACCACGGATTTGTAGTCAACTTTTCATAATGTGAGCTGGAAGTCAGATTGTTCGATGAGATCTAGAAAAATATTTTGTTTCCCTCCATTGATGTAACAACCTAAGGAAGCAAGGGTGAAGACCCAATGGTCTACTTCTACAGGAAGATCCAGTTTCAAGTCTAAGTCTAAGTTTTCATGCTAAACCAAAACTGGATCTCAAATCCAACTGTTTCTAAATGGGAGTCAGCCTTAGTGCTTCTTTTTTATTCATCATCATGTATAAATTGTATAATTGAGCATATGGAAAAAACTAGTGAGAATAGGGAGATGCTACTGAAGTTATAGCTCCTCAAACTAGATGAACTTATGATGTGAATATTGTTTAATTAATACAACCTCTATGCCAAACATTTAATTATATATGTGAGTTATGTTATTTTACATGATTAATTCCTTGTTACTGTTAGTTATTTCTTTAATCTGGGTGTGGAAATTGGTTTGGTAAGGTCCCACCAGCCCAACTTCACAAGCCTTTGTATATTGTTTGTATATTAAATGTGTGTGTGTGTTGTGTTTGAAGCATTGTTGTAGATTTTGATTTCAAACATTGTATTAGTTTCTTGGTATTGTACTACCCTTATATTGAAGATTTTTGTTTCATGCTTGCGTCCATCTCGTTGAATATATGAATTGGATTTGAATCTCTATTTCATTGATGAAACGTACTTTTGAATCTCTATTTCATTGATAAAACACACGATCATTTTTCCTGAAACAGATGTAGGGGTTTTGGATCAAGTTGATTGAGGGTTTCAATTTGAGTCTATTGAGGATTCACATAGTTTTGATTCATTGTTTCTTCTCATGTGACTATCCCTTTCTATTGATGGTTCGTGATCTGAGTCCTCTTTTTCATTAACTATTAAATATTTCAAAGGGTGAGTCCTAGGGTAGGGATTGATTATCTCTTGTGATCACTTTTATGTTATCAGTTGAGATAGTGAGTTATTTGTGACTTGGGTCAACACGAGCTAATTTCAATTTTTAAAGACAAACCTAACTTTTCATGTGTATAATTATGAACGAACTATTACCTTATGTCTTAGTGACTAGTTTGTAGTTGGACTATGTTCTGAACTTTGTTCCTAAACCTTTACTATTTGTCTCCTACATTCTTTTATCACCTAACCTGACACAGTCCAGGGTGCCTATGATTTATATCACCAAATCAAAACATTGAGTGTTCCCTTATCTGGGTAAGAAAAGATGATTTTGTCCATGCCTCTCTGATCTAGGTTGATTTTTTGATTAGGGTTGTTCATTCTAGTACATGTACTACATGGGGTACGTGTATTATATTGAGCACAAGAATTCAAATATAACAGAGAAATATTTTTGATTACTTTGTTTGTATTTGATGTTGTGTGATGCATTTCATTTGTTGAGAGTTAAGAGAGAATTGTTGTAAGTGTGAGTTATATCATGAAGGGTTTGATGATAACATGATTGATTCATACTCTTTTAAGATTCAAAACAATAGTGTGATTTTATTGATTGGGCCTTCCACAAATATACTTGCAGACATAATGTATGTATGGTTTGAAGATTGAAAGAATGTATTTGGATTGACATATTTCATTAATACATGTGATGAATTGGATCACATAATCAGTTAATTTATTTTTCTTGGTTGTTGAGGTTGTGATTTTTAAATTCTTGTCTAGATTTGAATTTTAACAGTAGTATCATTTTTTTAATAAGTTTCCCTCTCTTTATGTAGGTAAAGAATGACTAAAGGAGTGAAACTTTAGGTAGAGATCTTGTTTTAAGTTTGTAGAGTGGAAGAATTACTTACGAATTGATTTGATTTAAGTGAAATTAGATAGGGTACAGAGTCTATGTGGTACATACAGTATTGTGCCTCGAAGTTATTGATTCCATATTAACAAAATAAATGTTAATTCAAATATAAACCAACACTGCAACCAACAAAGTGACATGTGGACTTAGGGTTCCATGTCATATACACATGTTAGCGATACAATCATTTTGACATGAAACTATTACAAAATCTTCCAAGTACCATATCAGGGTTGATAAGGTTCAACTTGATCTTATCTTTCCTTGACTTGATCAGTAACACCATAAAATAAACCTCCAGTGCTCTAAGCTCATAATGAGATGGAATTTACATCATTGAAATCCCTCGATGAGTAGAATACAATGGTTTCCTTAGAAATGGGGTTTAAATTTAGTAAAGAAAAAATGTATAACCATGCCTCATCAAGGTGACTTTAGGAGTTGGGTGTGTTACAAATCTATATTATGTTATATTAATGTTAAAGAAGTAAATATCTATCCATTTTAATGATAATAATGCTCTCTAAAAAAAATAATATGCATTCTCTCATCCAAATATATATTTGTTGTTTGGAAATATATCAAGAACTAATCCATTATAATTTGTGTCTCAATTGGATAGTCAAGTGGAATAGAAGTAGCAAATACATAAAATTATGTATTTTCCAAGGCAATAAGTGCCACAACATTATGTGAATTGTGTCCCTTTTCAATTTTTTTTTAAGTGGGTTAAGCTTAAGTCTTACTATTTATAATTATATCCTCCTTTCTCAATAGAGAGTGGTTAACAAGCATGGATGTGTAGCTCATTTTGTTACGACAAGAATCAAGTATGGATTTTCATTAGGATTTTATTGTTGGTTTTGCAATAGAAGACATTGGTGGTCATATTTTGTTTCTAGATTAATTAGAGGAAATCATTTAAAGTAAGCCTCCCACTTGTGCCCTAGTGATAAAAGGAAGAAATGAAAAATTCACATCCATAATAATAATCAGTCATGTTATATTTGTGCAAAACTATTCATACTAATAGGAATGTGTTCACCATAGAGATGCATGTAGCAAGTTTATATCCCTTTCTCAAAAATGAAGTTATGTGTTCCCACGCAAAGATTATGTAGACCCCTAAGATTTAGCATATAACATTTCAATTGAAAATAATAGAGAGTTGACATTTGGTGCTTAATATGACCTCTTAACAACGAAAGGTGAAAAACCATTATATGATATTGATTTTCTACCCAAAGTGAAGGAAGGAACATGGAGTAAGGAATTGTAGTGTGACCCTAGGAGGATCAATAATGAAATAAACCACCCCATTCTCAAGCACAATCAATTACTTATCATAAAAATTTATTCTCTTTATTTAATGGTTTAATTTTGTCAACAACTACGAAAGCTTGTTAAGGACAAAAAATTATGTTTTAAAAGGTGATAACATGAACAAACTAGTGACTAAGGAAACTCCTAAATTTTTAACCATGGGATTAGATGACCAAGAAATATATCAATATAACACAAGCATATCATCAATAGGTTCCCTTTGTAGAATGTCTTATGCTCCAATATATGGAATTTAGACAAGGAGAAGGTGGTTTGGAGTGACTAAAAGTTCTAGCCACATGGATGAAAAATCTAGTAGATGTAGGGATTTGAAAAAAGGAAAACAGTGATAAGGATGTTGGGAGTAATGATGATGACAAATAAGAGACATATCCTATTCAAACTCCCAATAAACCAAATGACTTAGTGTTTAAAAATACATCAACCTCTTTGACATCAAGCAAAAGGAACAACAAAGAGATCCACGGGTTACAAAAAAATTATATCATCTAAGAGTGGCATTCAAATGCCATAACTAAGGATGAAAATATTTCGAGTGGAGCTAATGACATGAGTGTAGAGATCCCCCCAATTGTGCAAACAAATAATGTAAATCATTTAGGTCAACTCATCATGTCTTAGTAATCCAAAAGCATAACTAAATTAGAAAATAGTGTGTAGGAATCATTCACTGAAAGGGATCATAGGCAAATTCAAGAGTCAATTGTTCACAACAAATTTGACTACTAACTAAAAACTAAAGAATGGTAGAGGAAATTAAAGATGTGGATTTATGCTTCGCATATCATCATGGTGAGAGGACATTAGCTTTGCATGGAGTATCACTTCGTATTATTAAAAATCCTCTTATAGCCATTAGAGAGCCAAACCCAATAGTAGCATATACTCTAAGGAATAGGCACCCAATATTATTAAGTATTCTGCATTCACTATGAAAATAAAAATGTAGCCATCCATGAACACATTATAGGTTGTAGTTGTAAGGTATCTAGAAATATTTAGGAGGAATGAATCTTCTAAAACTACTATGCATATTTAAGAATCATACATGGTCAAATTTTTCAAGGTAAATGACCATTGAAATGATAGACAATTGAGTAGAAAATATTGCATGAATTTTTCCCTTCATTATAAATGTATTGGCTAAGTATTATTCATATGAAAATTCATTATATTTTAATGTCTAAATTGTAAATATAAACATGCTAACTTATTTTTTAAACTTCTAAAATTGCACCCAATGGAGAAATTTTGTCGTTCAAATTTTCTTTGGAAAAGGGAAGGATGAAAACCAAATCCATGTTAAGAACAAATATCCTGTAAAATTATTTTTACATAATCATCTTAAGATCTAAAGTATCCATGTATGTGAATCATTTTTGTCAAATTAATATAGCCAAATTATTAAAATGGGAAACAAACATACCATTAAGAAATATGAGGAATGGAAAATAGCTTCATCATGACTTCTTACTTTGAAATAATCATACCTTTATACAATATTGAGAAAAGCTTGTGCCTATTTTATGCTGGTAGGTCCAGTTAGCCTAAAACCTCCATTTTCATAAAATGCCTCCCTTTAACAATAATAGTAATAACAAATCCAAATGTTCATTGAGATTTATGATGTATACTAGAGTGATTATTCCAAAATGTAGAGAGATATAGCAGGTACTTATATGGTCTACAAGAATTCATTAAGGACATAAAAAGGTTGAAAGGATTGGGACATCTCTTTAACATGGGAAAATATGCAAGAGATTAAATATGATCATAAATTGCTTAGTAGGTTATAGCTTTGCAACATTTATCTTTATATTCCATTAGTTGAAGACCAATATGATATACTTAAATAATACAACCAATTCAAATTCACAACTAAACTAGAAATTCAACTTATAACATATAGTAAAAATAGTGTAAAACAATAAGTTAGAATCTAAAAAAATACACAAAACATTTCATTAGGTTAGAAATCATGTTTATATGTTATATTAAATTTAAATAACAATATTTTTACCTATTTGTGTGAAAAACAAGCAATAATTTATTGGTAGCAACTATTATTGGAGAGATTATTATGGATATGATATTAGACTTATAGAAGGATAAGAAATGAAACAAAATGTAGATCTACAATCTTCATAATGTACTATTGTAAAGCCATATAATTTTCATGTCAAGTATAATTACAAATAGATAATACATAATTACCAGAAATTTTTGTTATTGTAAGCGGACTAACAATACTCAAATCATTAACTATTGTGCTTTGCACAAACTATACTGTAGAAGAATTTTGATCATTTGAGGCAACTGCAACATTTCTTGCTTCATTTTTATTACTAAGAAAATCATATATGATTCATCTCAATCTTTGAGAAGAAACTAAAATTGTTATCAAATCCTTTTTGATACTCTCCAATACCATTGCCACTTCTCTCATGGTTGGTCTTTCTTTAGGTGAATCTTTTGAACAACTCAAACCAAGATGTAGCAAAGAAAGGAGGTAATTGTATATATTATTTTCTTCAAAATCATATGCATTCACCTATTCAAAAAAAAATCATCAATTACCTCCTTCACTTTATTTGGAAATGCAAGGCTTCCCACTTGTGCAAATTTAGCTCTCCAACAAACATGTCACTAGTTGGTTGCTTTCTAGTAAGCATTTCTAATAACAAAATACCAAATCTATAAACATCTCCTTTTTTGAAAATTGTCATGCCCAGTCCATACTCTACATTAATATTAAAAAAACATCAAAAGTTACTTAACTAGTGCATATAATACAAAAACTATTACTGAGAAAAGACAGGTGAAAGTATTATTTTAAAATCCATACCTGGGAAATGTAGCCCATTGATCCTTTCAAAGCAAGTGATGATGTAAGTGAATCAGTTGCGGTTACACCAATTAGTCTTGCAATACCAAAATCATTATTTTCATCTCTATCAGGATACAAATGATTCTCTAAACTTCCTTTAGGCATAAACTCAAACACCAAAGCTTTGAATTTGGAGGCTGGAGCATGAGGTTATGACTCTCACCATATTTTGAAAAACACTACATTCTGTTTTAAAACTCTTTTAGGGAGGAAAACAACAGGATCAACATGGATGAAAAGGGGTGAAGGCTCAAATTTGAGTCTTGTGTGCCAAGCCGCGTAGCAATCAAATCCTACCCACGTCTACCTAAGTCTAGTTTGTTGGAACTATAGAGGTTACCCTTGGAGGAGGGGACCTGGGATAGGGCCTATTGCAGAAGGTAGAGACATAATTTGTCTCACAGAAACTCATGAACATGATGGTTGTAAAACTCCTGTGTTTGATGGTTATTTGAAATTAGTAGTTTGGAATGAGGTAGCCGAAAATGGCAAAGGGTATGGAGGAATACTAGTTTTAGTGAAAGAAAAAGATGGTCATCACATACAGTTTGTGAAACAAGATACAAATAAACAATATTTATGGTTCAAAATAACAGAGAATGAGAACCACATAAGAATTGCAACATGTTATTTTGCACCTCAAGCCTCAAAAACTTACAAAAATAAGGGGCTAGATAGCAAAAGCCCATATGCATCTTTAAAGAAAGATATTGTTGTATATTCTCAATAGGGAGAAGTTATTTTAGTGAGATATTTCAATGCTAGAACAATAAATCAAAAAGCTAGTTTTTTTTGTTGCAAACAAGATCACAATCCTTTTTGGCTCATTTAATAGGAGAATCCCCAGTGGTTGAGATGTTCAGAAGATGACAAAGTTAGCAATCATTTTGGAGAGGAGTTGCTCAAGTTGTGTGGTGCTTTCAACTTAATTATCTATTGGGAATTTAACTTGCAACACATACAATGGGGCAAGTTTTGTTGATTATGTCATTTATTCACAAACATTGATAGAAAGGATAGAGGAAGTTAAGATTGGAGAGCATATGTGGAACTTAAAATCAGACCATAACCCAATTTATATAAAGCTATATTGGTTAGAAGAAAGACAGCATAGGAAGAAAACCCAATGTTCTTGACAATCGATATCAAGGGGAAAAATTCTTCTAACACAGGAAAATTACACTATCTTCAAAACAATGTTGGAGAGATCAACTTAGAAGGGGAAGAGTGGTTCCCAAAGCCTCAATAGTCAGGAGTTAACAAATATAACTCAGAGTGCACTTGAGAGTACAAAAGAGAAAAAAATAGGAAATCAGAATCAAATTGTTTTCTTGTAAATGCTTGGTTTGATGAGGAATGCAAAATGACAAGAAAATCCTTGAAAAAGGAAGGCAAGCAGAAGATGAATGTAAAGTTATATAAGCATATTTAAAAAAATAAAAAACACGAGTTCATACAAACAAGGTGAGAAGAGTTAATATATCTAGGCAAGAATCACCCAACGCGTTTTTGGCTGGAACGTCAACTAAGGAAGAAGAAAATTGAAAATAATATTACAACCAATCAATGGTTTGACTATGCAAGACAACTCTATGAGAAAGAATCAGAGGAGGAGCCTCCTCCCGGGATCAACGCGACTACAAATCTTTTCACATTACAGGTAGTAGAGATGGGAATTAAGAAGTTGAAAATAAGAAAGGAAAAGGACTTGGTTGAACTTCAAGCAGAATATATAAAGTGGGGAATGAACATTCTTGCACCACACATCATGGAAATATTCAACAACATCATTCGACAAGGATTCCCAAGAGATTGGACCTGTCATCACTATATATAAAAATTTGGGACAGTTTGTATGGTTCCAAAGTTGTAAGTCAGTCATGGTCAAGTCATTTCTATTGTTTTGTTTAGGGCAGTCTAAAACATAGAATAGGGTCTTGTTCCCATTGTCAAATAAGGTCAATAAACTCGTTTCAACTATCATTAGTCTCACATTGGTTCATAGGTGTCATGTGTTAAGATTGTTTTAAAGTTGACATGTGCTGCGAAATCAACTAGGAGTTTTTGTAACGTAAACTCATAAAAATACACTACGTGCGCTACGAAAACAGGGATTCATAACAATGAGATTTCGTAGCGCAAAACCAAGAATTTGCACTGGTTGTGCTATGAAATCGGGCATTCGTACCAGATCTTGTCTAGCTGTCTTTTCCATCAAAATCCATTAATCTTTCATCACCATGTGTCAGTCCTTAAACCATGTCTATCACATGCAACCATTCATTCTCATCATTAGGTTCGTTAAAGGTCTTGTATGCGCTATTTCAAATTTCAAAAAGGGTAAGGTGAGGTGAGATAGTCTTGGTTTTTCCCGTGCTTATTTCATGCATAAGAACACAATGGGCAGCTTAAGGATGGTAGTCTTCAGAACTTTTTAAAAGCTCAAGTGAGGCAGTTTTCAAACCAATTCAGTGTAGGTTTACCTTCAAGATTTCTCACAGGGATTTCATAGACATGTTTGAGGAAAGGAAAAGCCACATATCAGGTCGGTGTCTTAGAACTGAGCCCAAAGGTTTAGATGTGCTCATGAGAAGCAGAGATGTTGAACATGCATTCAAACAGGTGGGTTGTTGGAAATTCTGTGAAAAACGTCAAGGTGATCATGTTCAAGTAACCAAAGATTTCGCTTTCAATTTCACTGGTTTGAATTCAAGAGTTGGAGTGCTAGAAATTCCAATTTCTCCCGAGGTCATATCTGTAGTCACCGAGATACCAAGAGGTCAGGAAAAATGGTTCAAGAACTTTAAATTTGAAATGGCACCCTGTCAAGAGTTTTTGAAGCCAGAATTCATAGGCTCGAACTTTACCAAATCAGTGCCCAAAAGCTATGTAAAGGATTCATATGCCAACTTGTTGACTTGCATCCAAAGATATTTTACCTGTGAGGGGAGATATCATAAGGTGTACTCTTACCATTTTAAGCTCCTCTTACATTTCACTGGAAAAAATATTTCTTGATTTTCCTTTTTATCTGTTTCGTAGCTTAGGCAAAATATTTGATAAGGCTCAATTGAAGAAAGAAGCTTTTGAAACCTCTTTATTCCATCATGGGTTGATAAAGTTGATTTTTCTACATGAGCTGCAGAAGATTGGAAGAGAGTGGTCTGCTTTCTTGTTTATGACAAGCTTTAAAACTGAAACAGGACTTAGCCCTAAGGCTAAGGAGATTTCTTCACCAGCAATAAGTCATCAAGAGGAAACAAGATCAAGAGATTTATGAAATTGAAATCCAGAAAGTAGGTGAAAGAGCCTATGAGACCACTAGCAGTTCAAGACACCCCTCAACAGTCACAGAGGAAGAAGGTTCAGATTAGTGAGGTTGTACAAGAGCAGTTTGTTGATAAAATTGTCCAAAGAAGGGTAACAAGGAGTCAATTGGCCAAGGAAAAGGCGAAGACTGCAATTACTGATGAAAGCCCAACTTCAAAGGGAAGTTTGAACTATCTCCTCCAGGCCATCGATATAGAAGAGACTCCTCTGGTCCAAGCAGAGCTACTTGAAGCCAGTAAGAACAAAACCAAAAGAGTTAAATCTTCCAAAAAACTTCAATTTGATGACCAGGTCTCAGAGTTTGTGTTCAAGACAAGAAGACTCGTGACAAGGCATTCAAAAAGGATACAAGAGGCACAGCCAGAAGCAAGTGAGATAGGGGAGGTAGTAGAATTACATGAAGAACCTGTGGTTCCATCAGAAACATCATCACAATGGCACAAAGATGACAGAGGTAAGGCAGTTATCACTCTATAGGAGGAATGTACTTTTGAAGAGGTAAAAAAGAAACTGAAGCTTGCCAATCTTGAGATTGCAAAACTTAGAAAAACCTCAAGGAAACATTCAGTTAAGGAAGCCAAATTCAACAGAATGGAGGCTCTGTGGGAAGATAAAACAGTTTCAATACCCTAAGTGGTTAGCTATCATGCTCAATATTTCACTTGGATAGTCCCTGCAAAAAAAGAGGCAAGATATATCAGAAGAGTCAATGCAAAATTGAGAACTGGAATCCGAATGATGAAAAGATAGATTGAAGATTTGAAGATTTAGCTTTATGAACTAGCAGAAAAGCCTCAGCATAAATGAACTTGACAGTAAGTGAAGAAATTTTGATACCATTTTGATACAAAAATTACTTTTTGAAGATTGTAGATTATTTTGGATGGATAATGTCAGCTTATTTCGCTCATAGCATGTGGATAAGCCATCAAGGGAAATCCAAAAAAATGACAAAAAACTATGTTTTTTAATCACACAGCAATTTCGTAGCGCTACGAAATTGTTGAAAAAGACATACAATGCACAACAATTTTGTAGCGCGCTACGAAACTATTGAAGATGCTAGTTTTGTTTTTTGAATCAATTTTGAAATGGAAAGGTGGGTTCATTATGAAAAAATGTTGTTGTAGAAGACACAAAAGGGCCACCTCAGAAGTTTTGAATACAAAGAAAAGGCAAATTCAAAGAATAAGAAGCCTTTAATATCTCCAAACTCTGCGTTATGAAAATAGAAATTATTTCATAGCTCAGATAGTTGTCATGCTTCAACCAGCACCTATGGGGTTTTGTCTTAGCACGAGTATTTGAGCAGGATCTTGGGACTAATTCAATTCATCACATGCTATAAAAGGGATAATATACTTAGCAGTATTCGAGGAACCACTTTGGAGACTAAAGTAGAAAAACGGGGGCAATTTTCCTAATATCCAGGGGCAGTTGAAGACAAGTAATCAAGGACCCGTATGAAGTTTAAAGTCAGCACTCAAGCCAAAGATGAAGAGGGATAGATGTCAAGAAACGAGTTAGCTTCATAGTTAAAGTTGTTGCCAGCATAGATAAGGAGTTACACTCCTGGTCAAATTAGGTCCCTAAGATTGTTAGTTTACAGTGAGTTGTAATTAATAGTTTGTTTAAAGTTCAATAGGTGTCAGGTTTAGAGAAATTCGAATTCCCCTCTTGTTGGAGGAAGGAATTCAAGCTTGTAAGGAAACTCTATATAATACAAGGCATGTAATGCACCAGGGGTTGGAAAATTTCAGAAAAAATACTCATATTGTATAATTGTACCTAATTATGTTTTTATGAATACAGAATTTGGCTTTACTTCTCAGGATTCAGAAAGATTTCAATGGTGGCTTGTTTATGTTTATCTTCATTTCCTTAGTTGCAGTAGTACAAATGTATGATACCTAGAACTCATTGGCAATTCTCTAACTTCCTTCATGCATCTGTAGATTGTGTTTCCTACATGTTCCTATGTGTTAACTGATATATTGAACTTTGATGCCCTGACTTCCATGTTTAGCTAAATTTGTTGTAATACAAAGCATTTTCCAACTCCATAAGCCCAATGGATATTTACTAACTGTTTTTCAACCATTCACACTTCTTCATTTGTTTCAGAGAGTTAGCCATCTAATCCATTATCAAAATCTTTAACTTATTGAGAGAGCCCTCTCAAGTTAAGGAGGCTAAGCCTTATCCTAAAGTTGCTTTGAAATAGTTACTCAAGGTCTACCTGATTAGCAGCCTGTCAGGGTGAGGTTTTGTGATAACATTTTGGTGCGTCTACCGGGAGCCTGAAGATTATTCATTCCCAAAATCAAGAAGTTGAACTTCTGAAGCTAGCGGGAGCTCAGAAAACTTTTCGAGGCTGTAATCTACCTTGGTGACTCCATACATTTTCAAAGTTTTAAAGGTGGCTTCGAGAGGGAGATATACATGGAGCAATCCTAACCCAAATCCACTTACTCCTGTAGACAATCCCAACACTCTTTCAAGGAGTAGACAAAGATTTACTAAAACACTAGGTACTCCATCTTATTCAAAATCTTTGCTCTCTGAATTCTCAAGACGTCCTGAGGACAAAATAGTTGATGATAAAATGCATGAGGTGTTGTCTAGATCAGAAAACGAAGAAGAACTCATTGGAATTATTTTAGATTTGCAAAAGAAAGGAATTGATACCTAAAGCCTTAATATCACAAGAAGATAAAGAGGAATTTTGGGAAGTAGTTACTTCTGAATTGTTGTTAGAAAGGGAAGCCTTAGATAAACTAAAAGAACTTGATCCTTTTGAAGTCTTGCTAAGATCTAAAGTTCATTTACCCCTTCCCAATTGGAGTACATTTGTCCCTGGTTTGCAGAGCCCAAGGATTCCTCTCATATTAGTTCCTCATCTTCTGTTTCTGCTATTCCTAGTGGCTTTTAGACACCAAGCAGTCCTCCTCATATCAGTTCCTCATCATCTATCCCTTTTGTCCATGTCACTATTGTTCCTCCTTTGATCATGGCCATACCTGCTAGGTATGCCCCACTTACACTCCTTACTTTTTTGCATGGCCTTCCTAGCAAATATGCTGCAAGAATTCCAACATGGGGTGGGGATGAAGAAATCACAACAGAAGAACATGTAGACAAATTCAATGATTTTGCTGACAGAGAAGAAGTTGATGATGAGGATGTGAAGTTAAGATTATTTGCACAAACCTTTATTGGGGAATTTAGAAAATGGTTTAAATCCCTCCCAGCAGGAAGCATTCATAATTGGGTATAGTTTGAAGATAGCTTTCTAAGGAAATGGGGAAATAGAACTAATCCAATTCAAGCTCTTACCGAGTACAATAATCTTAGGAGGGCACCTGATGAAACCATTCAAAACTTCTCAAAAAGGTTTAACAAAGTGTTTAATTCAATTCCATCTTGCTTAAAACCTCCAGAAGCCTTAGCACAAATGAGGTATGTTGAAGCATTTGATTCTGATTTTTCTCTGTTGCTTAGAGAGAGAGAGACTCTGCTACACTTGCTGATATTTAGAATGATGCAATAAAAGTTGAATTAAACATGGTTGCTACTAAAAAATCAAAAATGGGAAAATCTAAATTAAAAGAAAAAGAGAAACCTTCCTCTTCAGCTCCTGAAGATAAGATAGATTCGATGATGAAGACCATGGAGAAGCTAATGGATAGGTTAGCTCTTGGAAATTCCTTTT
>APFE031369249.1:0-14970 GCA_000404065.3 Pinus taeda
CATACCTCGTAGGGCTAGCTATGAGGTGAAATGGTTTGATGTAGCTTTGAGGTTTGTCTATCTCAGCCTAGGTGAAATCTCAAACGCTAACAGATCTGTCAAGGAAAATTCATATCCCACAGTTTATTTGTGGATGATATTATGATCTATGGAATGCTCTGCAGGTTCTCATGGGAATGCATTCATGGCATTCTAAAAAATTTCCAAAGAGCCTTTGGAATCTATATAAATGAAGGAAAATCTTCTTTCTATTCTGATGAAGAAGACACGGATTCAATGGAATTTCTGAGAGTTTTGTTCAATATGGAAGTAAAACCCATAAAGGAAGGTATAAAATATCTGGGTTTTCATCTCAAACCAGCAGGCTACACAAAAGCCGATTGGATGTGGATCTCTGATCGTTTTTTTAAAGGAATTGTAGGGTGGGAATATACGTGCCTCTCCATAGCAGGCAAAGTGGTTCTGGCTCAGTCAGTCCTAGCCCAAATGACAATTTATTAGCCATCTATTCTATGTTCCATCTGGTGTTATTTCTATGTTAAACAGATTGATGGCAAATTTCATATGGGGAGGTAGTAAGGAAAAAAGAAAATATCACTTGACTAGTCTCAGGAACATAACCTTCCCAAAAGCTCTGGGAGGTTGGGGAATTATGGACGTAAGGAATTTTGGAAGGGCTCTCTTAGGCAAGTCCCTATGAAAAGGCATAAATGGGGATAGCTTATGGAGCACTACCATAAGAAAGAAGTATATGGGGAATAAAGACCTCCTAATCTAGTACAGAAAAGGCTCTATTGGAAATCCTCATGGATCTACTATATGGCAGAGTTTCCGGAAAATTGAATCTTTCTTCCTCCAAAACCTCTTTTGGAATGTCCAGAATGGCGGGGATGTGTATATTGGATATGATCATATTATGGGCACGGGGGATAACTTCATTATTCCTCCAATCATCATAAAGGCTCTACATCGAAAAGGAATCTTCACATGGAGTCAAACAATTGCAGAATGGCAGGGAGGCATTCCTATATGGAAGGATCCACAGGCTTTGGGTCTAGGGGGAGATTTAACACAGTAATGGAGTAATATCATGATGTCTATGAGAAGTTCTGGCATATGCAAATCGGTAGGAAAGGACTTCCTCACATGGAGGGGAAAAAGGGAGTGTGATGAAATTCAAGTAAAAGAAACCTACACAGTTTTAGTAAAAGAAATACCCTCTCCTTATCATAATATCTTCCCGTTGTCTCTGTGGAAAACAGGGGTTCCAAACAAAATGATTCATTTTTCCTGGCTTGGCTTTCACAATAAAACCATTACTTGGGAGAATCTTCAAAAAAGGAACTGGTCAGGTCCAAGTATATGCCTTATGTGCAAAAAAGAGGGAGAAACCAACAATTACATATTCCTATCCTGCAGTTTCTCTCATCAGATATGGATGGATCTAGCAAACTTTTTTGGTTTCAGTTTGGTGAATCATGCAGCTATTCAAGATGCTCTGTGCTGGTGGAGCTCTCAAGAACCTTCTTTACGATCCATTCCTCAAATCCTTTTATGGATTGTTTGTAAGCGAAGGATTAAATTAATATTCCAAGAAGGGATAGAAGATAAAAGTTTGTGTTTGAGAAGATTATTTCATTATACAATTCTATCCCTACGAAGTTGACTACATGCAAATCCAAAAATTCAAAGTATCAGAAGATGATCATGATGAGTTATCCGAGAGCTTTCTTTGATGGGGCTGCTCAACGGGGTACATGTGCTTGTGGTTGTCTTATATCGATGAATGAAGACCAACATTATTCATTTTATTGGAATGGTGGTGAAGGCTCAAACAATAAGATTGAAGCTATGGCCCTGGCGGGTCTCCTTCAATTAAGCTCCTTCCTGAATATTGGGAACCTACAGATATATGAGGACTCCAAGATCATGATAGAACATGCAACAGGGAAATTATCTATAAAGAACCCCATGTTATCTAGATGGATGAACAGGATAAATGTATTATGGAATAGCAAAAAGGATTATGCAATCAATCATGTGGACAGATCCCATAATTCTCGTGTTGATGAACTGTCTAAGAAAGGCCTCAAAATTCAGCCAGGTATATGGAAAATGGAGATACAAATGGGATCAACAACATATCAGATTGAAGATTTCTCCTTACCGGGTACTTAGTTCATTTTTTAGCTTTTTGTCTTCCTATGTTCAATAAACTCTTCCTCTTCATAAAAGGTACTTCTGTCTATTTATCCTCCTTGATCTTCTCTTTTTTTTGGTGGGGTTACTTAATCTAGATGGACTTGTATGATTATCCATGTGTCTATGGCTGGATATTAACTATTTTAGCTATAAATTTCTTTCTCTATCTTCCATATTAGATTACATGTCTTGGGCTGAGCTCAGTTTCAGCCCAGTCTTACATCAATCCGCTTGATGCATATATCAAATATTCTCTATGTAAATATCCTTTATATGAATATAAATCCTTCTTTTTTTCGTACTGAAGAAAAAAAAAAGTAAGTTCCTTCATAAATAAAAACTTAAAACCTGACTGTTGCATTTTCAAACCCAATCTTACATGAATTTAAAGCTACCAAAGCTTATACAAATTTGAGATCATTCTTCTAGCAAATTTAGATTTGAGATTCCTCGAGGTGTGCATGCAACTACATTTAAATCTGAAGCAATACCAACACGTTTGTTTAGGCTTGTCCTGTTGGTAATCTAGAAGGCTCATTGGTGTATGGTGTAATTTATAAAATGATTGTTTTATATATATATATATATATATATATATATGATATTATTATTGGTTATAAATTTATTAGAATTATAAGTTTAATTGGTATATATTTTTTTTTATTATAAATTTATTGGAATTATAAGTTTAATTGGTATTTTTAAAATGACAAGAATTGGTTTGGGGAATACTGGCACAGTTTAGACTTAATAAATAAATTCATCCATATAAAATGAATAGAACATGTTAGACCTTTATTATGTAGAAAATATGTAATGTAAAGTTTAGAAGTCATTAATGTAATGTAAAGTTTAAAAGGCATTAATGTAATGTAAAGTTTAGAAGCCATTAAAGATTCATCACATTTTTAATGAAGCATCTAGAGTGTTAATTCTAGTTAGTTTTGAACTTGAAAAAATGTATAAAATCTTTAGATGAAAAGTTCAACTTTTATGCATTGTATTTGGAGCCTTCCTATTGATTTATAATGAGATAATTAGTGGCAAAATATTTAAATAAAAGAGTCCATGGCATCCAAAGCAACATATATTTAATCTACCTACTCAAAGGGGGGCACAATGAACCACACACATCACATTGAGTTTAATGTAAAAGATTTGGGATAATTAGGCTATGCATCCCTTGATATGAATGCTTAATAATTTCTAAAATAACTATGTCTTTTTGGTTATTACTATGATTCATACTTAGTGAAAATATTAGTCATTAAATAGGTAAGTGTGATGATGTTAATTTAAATTCTACAAGGGCATTGGGATGATGTAATAACAATAATGAAGGTATTAGGCCATAAACTTCATTTTTGGATGCTCATTATTGAGAATAGTTTTCCATCATTTGTTTAGAATCTATTCTTTGGTAGTGTTATATAGCATGCATAGCCATTGGAAGCAAGAATACAAATAAAAAAAAACAATTAAAAAAAAATGTATTTCGGGTCCTTTATTTAACCTGACCTTTATGTCTCTACTATGTTGTTGGTTGGTAAGGTAGGACCTTATAATAATTATGTATATAACAAAAACATAAGTGCTTAATGGGTTTTCAAATGGAAATTATAATTTATTTTCCCTAATATTTGATTATAATGTTGTATGTTATAAATGCAACAATTACGTGCACATAACACATCTTTGTAGAAATGGTATTGTAGAATCTCCTAAACAAAACAAGGAAGAAGATGAGCTTGCCAAAGAATCCACAAAATCTTGGAAAAAGAAGAAAGAGAAAGAAGATCTAAATAAAGGGAAATTTGTGCTGATACAAAATCCATGTTATGCCCAAGACAAAGGAAACCAAGAGTACATTGACAGTGGATACTCAATCCACATGACAAGGGACAAGACCAAGTTTCTCTCTTTGAAAAAAGATAAAAGAGGTAATTTGACAATTGGAGATAATGCTACCACAAGGATAGTTGGAAAAGGTACTCTTAGTCTCAATAGTGGAAAAACTTAAACAATAAATGTCTTGTATGTTGCAGGTTTGAAATATAATATTCTTAGTGTTAAGAAAACGTGTGAATAAGGACATACTCTCAAATTTCATTCTCAAGGATGTGAGATAAGGAAAGGTACAGGGAAATTAGTTGCAAATGAAAATAGAGCATCAAATAACATATATATCCTCATTGATATGAAGGGATAAAAATGTTATATGGGGCAAATAGATGAAAGTTGGTTTTGCTATAAAAGAATTGACCATGTAAACTTTGATAATCTAGTGAAAATAAACACCAAACAAGTAGTGAGAGACATGTGAAAAATCACAAAACCTTCAAACATTATTTGCAAGCAATGTCAGCATGGGAAGCATGTTGATTTTCTACCGTAATTAGGGTTAGCACAATATTTCTAAAATTATGATAATTACTTTTGATGTAGATATTCTTTTAACTTGCTCCAATATATCATTCAACAATTATACTTTAGAAATTCAACAATAAAGAACGGTAGAATAGTAGAGACCACAATGCAAAAAATAAAGACAAGATTTACCTTGGGAAAACCCATTACGAGGAAAAACCCAACAACCTTTTCAATAGAGAAATTCTTCTTGTTTAATAAGAAACACACCTAGACCTATGGTCAAACCGGGTCTTCTCCTCCAAGTCAAGTCAACCTAATTGATCCTGCATTTCGTTCTGCCTATCTGATCCAGAAATTTCAGCCTCCCAGCAACTATCTAGTAGCCCAGAATTTTTGGCCACCAGTAACTCCCTAGTAACCCAAAAAAATCGGTCCCCCAGAAACAATTGCCTTAGAAAGATGTGAATCACAGAGAGAGAGAGAGAGAGAGAATATTTCATTGTCCTTTTTCATACTTATTCATCCTTCTTGTCCTTTGTTGCATTTGCCCAGAAACTATCTTGAGAGAGGAATGTGAATTGCCAAAATGAGGAATTCAAGTTGTCTTTATATAATGGTCTGTCTAGGGTGAATGGACACATCTCTTGGTCGAGGCTGACTTGACTTAGAGGGAAGCCAAATTGTCACTTTTGGATCCAAAAATTTCATTTTTAAAATTTTAATTTACATCTTTTGAAAGTCGCAATGGGACTTTGACTCAAAATAAATTTTCCTTTGACTCATGCATTTATAAATATTCTTTACAATGATAAATATACTTACATCAAGTGAAAATAAGTGCATTATGAAGACCAACCATAGTTACAAATTCAACAATCCCTCTTAACTAGAGAGGTGTTCATAATCACTGTCATAGGTGTACTCAGATTGAACAAATTTCTCTAAAGAAAAGGATATCCACAACATCATCATCTCTCATCAGCATCTGCTAGTGGCTATATATGGGGCGGTACCAAGCCCATAGCAATGTCATCAACATATTAGGAATCACTCCTCCATAATGATCTATCTTTGAATCCCATGGCCACCACCTAGGCAAAATGTTGGGACCATCAACTAGCAAGCACTCACTCACCCTTCCTGGTGAGCACTCTTGGCCAAGACCTCACTCAACCCTTTCTTGGTTGGTGATCAGATCTAGATGTTCAACTATACCTCACTCCACCTTACCCGGTATGTGATCAAGGTCAAGGACCTCACTCCACCATTTTGGTGTGTAATCAAGGTCCATATGTTGAAGGAACTCAATCCATCATGTCAGGTGTGTGATTAGGGTCAAGGACCTCACTCCACCATTTTTGGTGTGTGATCAGGGTCCTCCTCCAAGAGACACTCACTCAACACTCCCTTTTGATCCCTTTGGGTATCTTGGACCCATTCTCCCTTTCGAAAGAATGTCCATCCATTCTACAGATAAATCATCACTCCCTCTCAATGAGAGGTGATCTCCACGAATCTCATCTTATCTCTGAAGTACATGAACATGTCCCTTGGCAACAAATTTGTCAGAACATCAGTTGTTTGTTCATCGGTGGATATGTACTTGAGCCTTATTGCTCTCCTCATCACCATTTCATAGATGTAGTGGTACTTGATCTCAATATTCTTTGAACTGTCATGGAACACGGGATTCTATGAAAGCTTCACACAACTTTAATTATCACAGTGTATCATTGTCAATTCCAACACTTGGCCTAACAATCTTGTAAACAACTTCCACAACCATAATGCTTTGGTAAAATCCTCATTGGTTGTGATGTAATCTACTTCAGTAGTGTTAAGTGCAATCAAATTTTACTTCCTACTCATCCATGATATCATAGCGGATCCCAAACTAAAGCATACTCTCGAGGTACTCTTCCTGTCTTCAGTGATTCCTACCCAATCAATGTCTATATATCCTGAAATTGTACATCCTTGTTTTCAGTGTACCTCAAGCCATAGTTCATTTTACCACACAAATATCTCAAGATATTCTTTGTTGCAATCCAATACTCATATCACGGTTCTACCTGGAACTAGCTCAAGGTATTTACAGCAAAGAAGATGTTCGGCCTGGAGTTAACCAAATAAATTAACATACCAATCAGTTGTTGTTACATGGATGGATCTATCAATATTGATTCAAAGCCTCTTTACTTCTTCAAGTTAGTCACCATGGGGATCACCCAGGATTTGCAATCCATCATACCAAATTTTTGAAGGATATCTAACACATACTTTCCTTAACCAAGGAAAAATTCACTAGGTTTCTGCCATAATTCTAATCCTAAGTAATAGTGCATCAGCCCAATATCTTTCATGTCAAACTCAGAAGCCAACTGCTTCTTACATTGAATGATAAGAGGCTCATCACCTGTTAGAAACAAGTCATCAACATATAATAATGAGATCACAGGTGCATTCCTTGCAACCTTAAAGTAAAGGTTTGGATTAGCTTCGCTCTTGGTAAATCCCAGTCTCATCATATAGTTGTCAATACGAGCATACCAAGCTCTTGGAACTTGCTTGAGCCCATAAAATGCCTTCTTCAACCTACAAACATGATACTCCTTTCCATATACCTCAAATACTTGAGTTTTCTCTATGTACACCTCGTCCTTAATCACGGCATTAACGAAAGTAGTCTTCACATCCATCTGGTGCAATTCCATCTCAATGTAGCAGCAAGAGAAATGATGGATCTAATGGAGGTGTACTTAGCAACTAGAGTACAAGTCTCATCATAGTCTTCTCCCTCTTTTTGGTAGAATCCTCTAGCCATGAACCTCACCTTGTATTTGTCAATACTACCATCTGCAACAAGTTTTATCTAGTAGATCCACTTGGAAGTCACCACTTACTTCCCTTCATGCCTTGGCACAATTTCCAAAACATCATTCTTCATTATTTATTGGTACTCCTCATTCATTACTTCCTTCCACACTTGTTGACTATTTGCTTCTTCATACATGGAAGGTTCTTCATCAATGAGTTTTGTCATGAGAGTTACATAGTTGGAGAACCTCTTTGGTTTCTTCACCTCTCTAGATGTGCCATCATGACTACATGTGTTTCTTCCTATTCTAATATGGATCTAAGACATGTTGGTATCTTCTTGATATCTGGAACTATAACTGGTTCTACTAGATCTTGAGGCCCTTCTGGCCTTCTGGTACATTTTGTAGAACTTGAATGCTCCTCTCTTGAGACCTCCTATTTTACTTATTTTATAGAGACTTTCTTGGACCTCAAATATGCTACTTTCTAATCAAAGGTGACATCCTGACTGAGCTCAACTCATTGTTGTTATGGAATGTAAATTTTGTAGGCTTTTGAAGATTCATTCTATCCAAAAAATATACCTTTCTTTACTGAAGGCTCAAGCTTATTCCTCTTATCCTTAGGAACATGAACATATACAGGACAACTAAATATTCTCATGTGCCCAACCTCTGGATTCCTTTTGGAGAAGGCATCTTAAGGAATCACACCTTCGAAAACTCTATGAGGACTTCAATTTTGAATGTACACAGTTGTCTTTGATGCTTCACCCCATAAGAACAATGATAATTCTATATCTTGCATCATGGTATTGATAAATTCTTTAATGGATTTTTTCTTTTGTTCTTCTACACCATTCTGTTGTGGATTATATGGAACAATTATCTCCCTCTTAATCCCAGCCTGCTTGCAGAAAGCAACAATCTCCTTTGAAGTGTATTCTCCTCCACTGTCAAATCTCGATATCTTGATTTTTTTACCTGTCAAGTTTTCCACTTCAACATTGAATTCATGGAGATTGTCAAGTACATAATATTTTGTCTTCAAGAGATATATACATGTCTTAAGAGAGAAGTCACCAATCAATTTCATGTAGTACAATGAACCACCAAGAAATTTTAAGGGCATCATACCACATACATCAAAATGAATCAGGTCCAAAGCTTCCTTAGATTTGTTGTCACTATTTGGAAATGGTTTCTTAATATTCTTCCCAAGAGCACATCCTTTGCATACACCATCGTTATTTATCTATAGTTTAGGAACCCTTGACACTATTTCACTTAATTCAAGCAATGATCTAAAATGATGATGTCCATATCTTCAGTGCCATAACTCACTTGGATCTATTTCATCATGTAATAATGTTTGATATGGATGACTCCTAAGTCTATACATCCTTCCATTATGAATCCCAATAAACCTAACATCATCTATACTATGGCCCTTGGACCAAATGAGTACTTTTCCATCCACAAAAGAAACCTATCTCCTTTAACTTCTAAACAAGAAATAGAGAAGAATATTTTTCAAACCTGGTACATAAAGGAAATTGTTGAGATGAATGTGGTTACTAGATTCCATCTCTATGGATGTCTTTCCAACTCCTTTGGCTGCATAGTTGTTATTGTCTCCCAATTCAACCCTTTGAGACAACTTCTAATATTTCCACTATTCTATCATGTGTCTTGATGCTCCACTATCTACCAGCTACATGTCATCATCATCTGCAAAGGAACCTATCAAAGTGGAGAAGTAGAAGGAATAATTTTCACCTTTGGGCTTCTTCAACTTTTCATCTTCTTCAACTTTTGTTGTGGAATTATGTTATTTTCCTTTTCTTTTCTTATTATCCATATTAGGACAATCTCTCTTGAAATTTCCATATTCTTTACAGCCATAGCATTGTATCTTAGATAAGTTTTTCTTCATAGGAAAAATATCCCTTTCCTAACTTCTTATATTGAGGTCCAAACTTCTTCTTTCCCTTAAAGTGAGCTGCAAGGGCTTGAACTTCCTCATCTTGAAAATCTATAGTCATCAATATTACCTCTTCTTGACCAAATGATGTCCATAATTGTTCAAATCAAGGAGATTCTCTCTAATTGCTTATGCTTGTTGCAAATGCATCCCATGATCTAGGAAGACTATTGAGTTTTATAGTCACAAGTTCTTGATCGGGAATAGATTCTCCAATAGCTGAAATTTTATATTTGATCTGTGAAATACTTATGAAGCATGAGGCCAAAATGTCATCATTAGACATCCTTGTATTTCAGAGCTCATTTTTCAAACTCACATATTGACCGACATTCTTAATAATGTAGATATTTATTAGGGAATCATACATCTTCTTGGAGGTGTCATGCTTTGTTATGTAGGGGATGAGATTATCTCTAATCGAATCTAGTATTGGACTCATGTAAGTAATGGGATCCTCTTAAAATTCTCTTTTCCAGCTACATCATTTGGTTCAGTAGTCTTCCCTGTCACAATATCCAATACTTTATTCTTGGCAAGAATAAGATCTATTCTAACCTTCCAAGCTCTGAAGTTTGATGCTCCCTCTAACTTGTTTTTAGATTTCATGGAGGAAGCTATAGATTCCAATGTACAAGAAGGGCTTTAACAAAATGATCTTTCTAGGATTTCTGCAAAAGTGATCTCAATGTACCTTCCTTTTGTCACCAAAGCTCTGATACCATGTTGATTTTCTAGTGATTTTAGGGTTAACACAATATTTCTGAAATTTCGATAATTAATTTTGACATAGAACTTCTTTTAATGTGTTCCAATATATCATTCAATAATTATACTTCAAAAATTAAATAATAAAGAATAGTAGAACAGTAGAGATCACATGCACAATAGAGAAATTATTCTTGTTCAATAAGAAACACACCTAGACCTATGGTCAAACTTGGTCTTCTCCTCCAATTCAAGTCACCCAAATTGATCATGCACTTCATTTTTCCTATCTGATCTAGAAATTTCGGCCTCCCAACAACTGTCCAATAGACCAAACTTTCGGCCCCCAATAACTGCCCAGTAACCTAACAAATTTCAGCCCCCAACAACAGTTTCCCTAGAAATATGTGAATCACAAAGAGAGAGACGGATTAAACCACATGTGAAAAATGCTAGAGATAGAGAGAGAAGATTTCATCCTCCTTTTTTGTCCTTCTTCATCCTTCTTGAGAAAGGAATGTGAATTGCCCAAATGAGGAGTTCAAGATGCCTTTATATAGTAGTTTGTATAGGGTGAATAGACACGTCCCTTGGCTATGACCGACTTGACTTGGAGGGAAGTCGACTTGTCACTTTTGGAGCCAAATTTTCATTTTAAAAATTCAAATTTACATCTTTTAAAAATCGCGATGTGACTTTGACTCAAAATATTTTTTCCTTTGACTCAAGCATTTAAAAATTTTCTTTACAATGACAAATATAATTACATCAAGTAACAATAAGTACATTATGAAGATCGACCATAGTTACAAATTAAATAGACAAGGACAAGCTTCAAGACAAAGGAGTACTCAACAATACAGCCATTGGAACTTGTTCATATAGATATTTGTGGGCATACAAGAACACAAAGTCTACAAGGTGAAAATTACTTCATGTTTCTCATTATTGATTGCTCAAAAATGACATGGGTTTCTTTCCTCAAAGAAAAATTAGAAGCATTTGAGATGTTTAAATATTTCAAAACCTTGGTTGAAAATGAAGCTAATTTAAAAAATTAAGTTCTTGAGATTAGATGAAGGAGCTAAATTTATCTCAAACGAATTTGAAGAGTTTTGTGAGTCTCGTGGATAAAGAGACATTTTTTAGCTGCAAGAATTCCATAACATAATGGAGTGGTAAAAAGGAAGACTCGAACCGTATAAAATGTGGTTAGAATAATGTGGAATGAATCAAAGTTATCAGACAGGTTTATGAGAGAATCAATCAGTAACACAATCTACATTTTGAATAGACGAAAAATCAAAGTCAATGGAAATAAAACACCTTATGAATCACAGTTACTAGAGGCTGGACGGAACGATGGCTCTGAAGCATGATGACGAGTATGGCTAACCAGGCGTGGAGGAAGACATGTGCAGCAAATGGCAGTCACAGGGGTTTCCACATAGCACGGTCCCAGGGCTACAGCCATCCCTCTGTTAACCCTGCTCTCTTTTGACCTGCGGTGGTTTTATTGTGTTTTACAGCGACGGTTTTACCATTACCTCGCAACCTCTATTTATGGCTGCCTTCCCTATCGCTTTCACCTTTCCAGCCTTGATGGTTATAGGCAGTTGGTGCTAGGATCCCCCCGACAGCAATGGACCTCGATATTGTCGACTATTCGGAGGACCCATTGTCGGAAGGATCTGTCTAGTCATCACCGCATTCTGAAAGGGTCTACCACATTCCATTTAGTTGTGAGTTGAATGAGGCCATAGCTGACCTACCTCCGATCACAGAGCCATTTAGTCACCCGGTCATCTTGCCGAACGCACCCCCCACCTAGCCATCTCTCTCTGCCCCGCCGGCTTCCCCGTCCTCGTTAGGGTTTGTTAGGGGTTGTCTAAACCATAACCTCCCAGTCTTGGGCTAACCCTCCTTACATTCCCCTCCCAAGCGGACCTTCCTCCATTTTTCATTGTTCGTCAACTCCCCCGAATTCAGCAGTTCCATCCTCATCTCATAGCCCTGAACTCCTCCCTGGTAACCCCAACAGCCCCCCGGATCTCTCTCACGCCCCACAATCTCCCCCTCCTCCCTGCCCTGAGGATCACTCTGGCCCTGGATACAAATTTGATGCGAGGGGACCACAACCGAAGGAAGCGAGGCCCCGAAAGAAGGCTAAGTGCTTCAGATCAAAGATAGATGATGTTTTCCTAAGGCTGGAGGAAGATATACAATTGGCAGAATCCATGGATATCACGGATAGGGTCCTGGTCGGAAGGATTCATGGTCAAAACTACTCAGTAGAAAGACTAAAAGCTTGGGTGTCCAAGGTATGGGGCCATCGACTAGCAGATCTACCCACGGTGCAAACATTTGTGCGGGGCTGGTTTGCTTTCAGGTTTGCATGGCCAGACCATAAAAACTGGGTACTATCCTCATATTGGCACTTCGACCAAGCTCCAATTCACCTGAAGCGATGGTCACCTCTGTTCGATCCGGAATCTGAATAGCTGCAGATAGGACCTATCTGGGTTAGGTTGTTAGGGCTCCCCCCACATTTCTAGTCAGATGAAATCTTTAAGAGAATTGGGAACTTGCTTAGTTCGTATATGGGCTCGGATAAATCCTACCTCGTTACAGGAAAGATGGCAGATGCCCGTATTCTAGTACATATGGATACGTGAGGGGGCCTGCAAGAGTTTATCACCATCCAGAGGAGGAATTTCACTAGAAAGCAAATCTTGGACTATGAAGGTGTGCCCTACACATGTCGACATTGCCACAAGGAGGGCCATGTATACAGGGACTACCCCTTGATCACAAAACGGGGTCTGAGGCCAAGGGAAAATCAGCAACAAAATGAGCCCCCCTCAAAGCCTACACAACAAGCGTAGACAATAGTGGAACAGCCGGTACAAGGTGCAGCCAAGGAAACAGAAGAAGTAGATCTGGGTCCCAGAAAGAAGCGGCGGAGAGCTCCACTCAGGCCACCCTCTCCGCCGTTGACGAGAGCTCGGGCGGCTTTAGTGGAGGATTTTATCACAGGTACGAATCCTTTTAACTCCCCTTCTGATATCTCTGCTTTTGAAAATCTTAATGTATATGCATTGTATTCTCATGTTATTTCTTCCCACCCTGTGGGCGGTTCGATATGTTCCCTCTCCCCTCCCTTGTCCTCCCCCCCTTACCCTCACGGTATCCCCTCCCCAATATACTTTTCCCTATTTCGGCCCCTCCCTCCGCTAACCCTCCTCCCCAACCTTCCCTCCTGGAGACCCTCCTTCTTTCTGCTCCGGTGCCCTCCCCCTGCACGGACCACCATTATCCTACACGCTCAAAGTTTTGCGCACTTGGAAAGGATGTGGTTGGCTTCGGGGTCATTCCCTTCCCTCATCTCCCTAAGTTGCCCCATGGTCGACCTTCCCAACTCACCAGGGCTAAACATCGGGCCGAGAGGAGGTTGCCTCAGGCAGACAGACATTAATCCCTTAGGGTCTTAGAGCAGAGGATGCCCCCACCCCCCCCCCTCCCTCCATGAAGATCCTTTCCTTTAACTGTAGGGGGTTGGCTAGCCCTGGGAAAAAACTAGCCCTGAGACGACTATTATCTACTGAGCCTGTGGACATCATCTTCCTTCAAGAAACACTTAGACCGGCAAGTTCCATAACACCCCTCCTGGAATCCTAGCTCTTGAATTGGTCCTTTCACTCCCTTGATGCGACGGGAAAATTAGGGGGGATATCCTTAGTCTTATGCACCCGTTCTATTCAGCTGTTAAATGTCTGGGGAGGGATAGGTTACCTGGGTGTAGACATCTACTCGTCAACCCTGGAAACTAGTTTTAGGATCTTCAACATCTATGGGCCTTGCCGAGACCGAGAGGGTTTCTGGAGCAATCTACTTACCTCCTCCACCTTGCAAGGAGATAATATCATCCTTGGAGGTGATCTAAACTTCTCAATGGGCTTCACGAAATCCTGGGGTCACAATGCACAATGGATACTCTGTCGGCATTTTTCAAGAACTTACTGGACTCCTATAACCTTATTGACATTCTTACTGCAAAGATCCAGCCCACCTGGAGGAACAACCAAACCGGAGAGGCCAGTTTGGCCAGAAGATTAGACCATTTCTCATCCGAGAAGCTCTGGTCAACAATGGTTATCACATTAGACAGTGGGTTGGTTCCGGGGGGATCTCAGATCACAAGCCCTTATATTTGGAATTACAAACTGCCCACTACAAGCCAAAGGCTCCCTTTAATTTCAACTCTACATGACTAAAGGATGCCAGTTATATGAAGGTAGTGAGTGACTATTGGAAGGCTCACCCAGTGGGCTCGGAAGGCCTTATAGCAGAAGGGTTCACACGAAACATGAATGCCCTGAAGGAGATTTTAAAAGAGTGGGCCAGAAGGAGAAAAGAACAGGACGAGCACCAACTCAAATTAGCAGAAGAAGAAATAGGCAAAATGGAGGAGGAATCGGAGGGGATACTAAGCTCTCAAGAACAAAAGTATAAGTTGGCTGCCCTACTCCATAAAAGGACACAAGTATTGAAAGACAAAGAGGAAAGTTGGAGCCTTCTTAGTTGAGCAATATGGCTCAAAGAAGGAGATGAAAATACTAAGTTCTTTCACAGACACGCAAATGGGAGAAAGGCGATTAATACTATATGGGAGCTCAAGAAGGAGGATGACACCTCCATTAAAACCTTCCGAGGACTTGCATCTCTTGCAATAGCTCACTTCCAAGTACAAGGAGCCCCCAATCGCTAACCTGGCGGAGGTCATGCGCATAGCTCAGACTTTCCCCGGTGTTGCGGGATTTTATCCCCTAAGGCTCTTGGGTGGAACCCTAGCAGACTGAAAGTTGTCTAAATCAAGAAACATGCACA
>APFE031369249.1:14990-66100 GCA_000404065.3 Pinus taeda
TGCAAGATTGAAAACTACTCTAACAAGAAATAAAAGTTGTTTTTGTTTATTAAATTTCCTTTTTGCCACTTACAATATTTAGATGGAATCAAAGATGGTACAATTCGTCTAAATACTAAAAGCAAAACTCAAGATAACAAAAACACTTTCATTCACCAAAAGGAAACAAAATGAAAAGCAAATTCAAGAAAGCAAAAACTAAAAATTTTCAAAAAGTTCACTTGAAAGTAGCAACAAAAGAGTCCTTTTGAAAATGCTTTCAACAAAAACCGACACTTCATAATTGACCCAAGCAAGAAACACTTTTTGTAAGTTGACACCCAACAAAGAATGAAAACTCAACAAAAAACAAATGTGCTCAAAAAGGCTTTCGACAATGGAAGGTAGCAAGGAAAGCTTTGGTAGCAATGACCAAAAAGAGATCAAAAAGACGGTTCCAAGAAAGTATCAAAATGACAACTTTGATGAAACAAAGAAGTAACTGGTCATAAAAATCGATTTCGTTAAGCAAACAAAAAAGTCACCAAGAAACAAAGTTAAACACAAAGATTAATAACAATCTTTTTTGCTTTGATGACTCAGGGCAGCCAAGATTCCAATAAGGAAATCTTGTGTGTTTAAAGCAAAAAGATGATGACACTTGCAAACACAAAACAAGACCAAGACTCCTTATAATTAGAGAGAAGTCGGAGTAAAGACGCTTGCTATAAAATAGAGAATTGATACTGAAAAGGATGACTGTTTAAACTGACTGAAAGCACCAGACACACTCCAGAGACAAAAAGGTTTATAAATCTTGAAAGTTGCCAGGTATACGCGACTGCATTCAGTGCAGAATGCGGGTATACGCGACTGTGTCTGAGGAAACCTGCGTATACGCGGGTTCACTTCAGACAACAAGCGTTTATATGCTTCTGTAACTAAACGAAGCAGCGCGTATATAATATTTCAGGAAAAATAAAAAAGAAACTCAAGAAACTGGTAAAACTCAGAAGTCAGAAACAGGCCAAACAATAACAATAAGCCAGCAAGCTACTGAGCCCTGATAGGCTTGACAAACGCCCAACTAGGAACAACAAGAATGTTGTTCCCCAGTGGAGTCGCCAGTTCTGTTGCGGGATTTTATCCCCTAAGGCTCTTGGGTGGAACCCTAGCAGACTATAAGTTGTCTAAATCAAGAAACATGCACACACACAGCCATTATGCTAGAAAAAGCTATTTCTAAGGTGAGAAGGACGTACCTCGAGTCCTACGTTTGGGTAGTTCCTCAAGGGTGCAAACCCTTCTTCACATCCCTTCCGCTCCTTTGCCCTACAAAAACAACAATTCCAAGGAATGCAGCAGTATATGGACAAAGATTCACATGAAAATCATCTTTATGTTATACAAGAAAGGAGAGTTATAAACTTTTAGACATCCATTCATACATGAAATTCAAATATGAACATCATTAACATAAAGAAAGAATCATATCGGGAACAAGACGTGTTTCTTTATTAGACAAGTAGAATAGTACAAATAAGAGCAATATCACCTGAACCACTTCTGCAGGCTCAAAGCTCAGCCTCCTTCTGAATCCGTCCCACCTCAAGCCTCTAGTAGGTCACCTTCCAATACTCGCTCCAAGATGTCATGACTAAGGGATGAACATCAAATCACAAGGAAACAAGGGTTCCCTGTACAAGATGGGGGAAGTGCAGAAGGCACAAGGGTCTTCAGACCTGATCAGGGGGAAATCTCGGTATAATAACCTTTCTCTATACTCTCCTCTCTCTTAGGCCTTCCCTTTGGTGTCTTTTTATACCAATTCCAAAGTAGTTTTTTAGTTAAGAATTGGTTGGGGACAGTTGAGGCCACGGGCACTAACAGGTGATCAGCAGGTAAAACCCGCGATCTCCGCCCGAAAATAAGGAGTTTTATAATTTTTTAAGTGTTTTAATAAATATACGCGGGTTGGGTATAAATGAACCCGCGTACACACGCGTTTAACTCAGGGCAATGTCGCGTACAGGGAATAAAACACTGTTTTTTTAGATTTTGGACCAGGTCTGGAAGGAGGGGTTGCCCTAGGCCATGAGTGCAGCATCACAAACCATAATAGTGAGATTTGGAGCTATAACAGCCTTGCCATTTCTTAATATCCTTGATGAGATGGGTTCTCATACTTCAATTGAGCTAGATTATCGAATAGATTCGAATTTGAGTGGGGTGGATCTCTAAAATGAAAGAAACATGGCCTAGTGGTCCCTAAACCGGACTATGGATCACATAAAGCTACTGGCCTAGTAAACCCTGAGCCAGAATGTGGGTTGTAGTATGGCTATGATTGTGTGCCTCAGTAGTCTTAGGAATCCTTACCAGTGAATGGTGGGAAATACGGTAAAGCCAAGAGGTATATTTCTCTCTGTTGGGCCTAGTATTCCTGGGATGGGATGTACAGTAGAGACTAGAGAGTGGGTCTCGGTGTAGGGCCTAGTGATCCCTAGATCAAACTATGGATTAGAGTAAAGCTTGAGAGACTAGGAGGCACTCAAATTCCTCATGGTGTAGGTGGAGAACTTTGGTGGAATCCATGCGGTTTTGGTTATTTTTCATGTGTTCTATGTGGTACCATATTCATTCTTGGAGTATGGCATGGGGGTGATTGGCTAAAGGGAGACTTGGCTCATCCAATCTATGGCTAGGTGGAATGTCGTAGTCCCATCTTCGGTTGGTTTTTACATTCATTAATGAGGAATTCATTCCCTTGGTTTTCATGTGTAAATGTATTGGTTTATATGTGGATTTCATGGTTAATTTATTTATGGTATTTCTATTGTTAATATGCTGGTTACATGTATGTTTTATGGCAGTAGCTATGTATGGATCTCAGTGTGTTTTTACTTGTAAATGAATGGAAAATGTATCTATGACCTAATAGATGATAATGTAGAAAAAGACATGAGGGAATAGTGGTTATTAGTGATTCTCATATAAGTATAAGATCCCTACGTTTAATTCCATTGTTTACACTTGTAGATTTTATGTTTATGATATATTTGACGAACTTCCTATCATGGCTAGTAGGGATATAGTTAAGGGCTTGTTTAACTAATTACTTCTACTTCATTGTTTCCTTGTTATTTTATTGCTCTTATGATTTCATTCCATTCTTGGCAGTGACCTGGCTCTAGGCTAGAAAAAGTGGCTCAAATCCTAGAGATGCCAGCACAACACTAGAAACAAAGGTCCCTGGACACAGGAAGGCAAGTCTATGAGAGCATCCAGAGGTCCTTCGACGTTGTCATGCCCATAGCATGTGAGAAATTGGGGGATAAGTTGTCCAAAATTTTAGCAGGACCCAAGGGAAAGCTACCTGAAGTGTTGGATTGGTTCCTTAGGGTTATGAGGCTAATGTTTAATGTCTATTTGTTGTGTTTCCATTGATTCCATTTCCTTAAGGTCACATAGGAGGCTAAATCCAACCATAGTAGGCTCTCGTCGCATGTGTACCCTGGTTGGCCGATTACTTGGGTAGATGTGTGAAGCGGGTGTTACAAAGGATGTATTTCTTGAGGACATTACAAAGGTGATAGTATACCTAGAGGTATAATTTTCTCTTGAGTTAGTGGCGGGGGTAGGTCCAACATCATAAGCACCTTACATGATGAGAACACCTAAATTGGTAGATTTGAAGCTACAGTTGAAGGAAATGTTAGACAAAGGATACACTAGGCCAAGTGTATCACCTTGGGGTGCACCAATATTGTTTTCGAAGAATAAATATGGAACTATGAGATTATGAATTGTCAACAGGAAGCTGAACAAAGTGACTATCAAGAATAGGTACCCATTACCGAGGATTGATGACTTGTTCGATCAATTGAAAGGAGTACCAGCATTCTCTAAGATTGACTTGAGATCCAAATACCATCACGTATGCATTAAAGAGGAGGACATTTACAAGACAACTTTCTTAACCAGGTATGGGCATTATGAGTTTGTTGTAGTTCCATTTTGCTTAGCTAATTCTCCAGCTATATTTATGTGCCTAATGAATAGTGTGTTGCATCTATATTTGGATACATTTGTTATTGTGTTCATTGATGACATATTGGTATATTCTAAAAATGAGGAAGAACATGTCGAGAATTTAGTAGTAGTGTTGAGGTTGTTGAGGGAGCATCAATTGTATGCTAAGAAAGAGTAGTTTCTTTAAGACTAAGGTACATTACTTGGGGCATGTTGTCTCCAAGGAGGTCATTGTAGTAGATTCAGAGAAGATAAGGGTCATCATGGAGTGGGTAGCTCATAAGAGTGTGGATGAGGTGAGATATTTCATGGGGTTGGCAAGCTATTACAATAGGTTCTTCAGAAGGTGAGGGAACTGATTTACGGGATCATGTGAGTTCTTACCATGAAATTCAAACATTTATAAAACCGTGCATATGAAGCCTATATTTTGTTGTGAACAAGGTGAGCTACTCATAGTTATTGATCAACATATGGATCTTTACTTTGTCTAGCTTTGCACACGGCTTCATCATATTTGGAAAGTGAAGGAAGGCTCCCTTGTACCACATTGTCCATTATTGCACATGGGCGATGGCAGCATGTATGTCCCTGAGAGTTTTTCTCTCCTATTGAAAGCCATGCAAATGGATAATTTCCTTATGCACGGTGACAAATCTGTCATAGAGCTTCCACATGGTAGTCTCAAGTGTTGATACTTTAGCAAGTATCACTTTCCTCATCTCTGCCATTGCGGGACCCTGTGGATTGTTTTTCGTCTTCCTCGGCTTCCTGCACGTTATGGACATATTTGGGTACTACAACCCCAATCACATATGTCGATAAACCAAGGGCTCTCAAACCCCTAAAAGTGTTGTTTCAAACCCTAAAGGATCATGGTCAACTGATTACATCATTTCCTAGAAGTTCTCCCTGAAAAACTACTCAGAACTAGTCAAAATAGGACCATACAAACTGCTCCATGCTGAGGGTGCGATGCATCTCACCTGTTACACACAAAGCCCTTCTGTAGGGTGAGATGAGTGAGACAAAAAAAATGGCAGAGGCAGTTTGCTAGGTGGAAACTCAGAGAATCTTCTAGAAATTGCTCATATGACACTTGCCTCTCTGACTTCGCCCAGGGATGAGTAAGAGATCATGAAATCTCCAAGTGGAACCAAGAATTATCAGTGAAATGACACTAATAAAAAACCCAAAAGCTGACTCACCCCTCTGCAAATATCTATAAATGGATCCCTCATCCCAAAGATCCAGAGGCTGGAATTTTGTAATTTGTAAGGAAGTGTTGTTGGTTTCTCTTTGAGACATTGTATTGTTGGGTGATCTTGCTTTTCACGAGGTGAAGAGGGCTTTCATGCTGGGAGGATGATGCTAGATCAAAAAGTTGGGTTGTAATCCTCTCTTCTACTTCTACTATCAATAAAGTTATTTGAGTTTTCCTCCATATACTTGTGCACTTGTAAATCATGTATTTGTGAATGCAATTGTATGGTTAATGTACATCTAATTCTACATTTTTTATGGTATTAAAGATCTCTATGCTTTGATGGTATTTTGCTGCTTTTCCTCTACAGGTGTTCTTTGAAGTGGGACAAGTGAGACAGGAGTGGCGAACTCTATCGGAGGAGATAGGAAACAAGCAAGGAGCCAAGCGAAGGATTGAGGTTGGTGCTCTATGCTTCTCTCTTATCTATGATCCATAAAGGAAAACACAAGTTACTTTGAATTGTTTGTTTCTAAGATAGCTACTCATCTTAGTGGGACTAGCAGATAAAATAGTGACACTAGCTTTCCCGGAAACAAAATGGTGACCATACTAGGGATCGAATAGTTTGTTTGTTTTTTACTATTGTTTTCTTTATAAAATACAAACGGAGCCTAAAGTTAAGGTAGCTAGCCTTCGAACTGCACTTGCTATGCAAGTGCAAAGTAGATCAATGTTGCTTCAGTCAATCTCCAGGTTGGTTTATGAACTGAACATCTAACTTGTAAACATCCGAAGTGCCCTAGTGGTAGCTCAATAACCTCATAAGATCATACTCCTATACTTTGTGTTTATTATATATCATATCTTGACTTAAATAACTGAACTTAGTTGCAAAGTTTGAGCAAAAACCAAGCTCAGTTTAGTTCTCTAGACCATCGCACTGTCTCTCATTGGTAGTCTGGATGCATCGCACCACCCATGTGCTGCAGGTGAGATGCATCCCTATTTCCCTTAAGGATAGGTGAAATGATTGAATGAGATTGTTTCCCTCTCTGGAATTTTGTTTTTCCTTCATTGTTTTCAGCTCTATTCAGTAGTTTTGTAGGCTATGATCAATATATAATTGTTGAAACCTTCTTCCTTCACATAATTCAGCCTCCATTAATAAGGAATTGTGAATGCTTTTAATGTATTTTTCATCATTTACAGTCCTCCTTTGCAAATAGTAGCTTAATCGAACTGTCGCCTTTTGATTCAAAGTGTCGTAATTGTCATTGTGATTCAAAAAGAAGAGTGTCATAAAGTTTTCCTCTTCTAGATAGTTGATTGTACTTTTCCCATTGTATTTGATTTGAATTATCAATTTTTGAAGTGTCGAAAGCAATTTTCATTTGAAATTGAAAGCGTTGTCTTAGTCTACCTTTTGTTTTGAAAAGAAATTGCTAAAGTGTCGCTTTTAAGAAAAGTAGTTCAGATCTATACTTAGTTTTCTTTTTGGCATTTTCACATTAAGGAAATGAAAAAACAAATACATGCATGTGCATTTGCATCTAGACTGCATGCGGAAATTGATTTAGGAAAAGTGCATTTAGTGTGTGCTCTCTGTTGAAAGAATCGTACACTTCTTTCCTTCGTAGCCAGGATTTTCATTGCTAAAAGAAAATAAATGACTGTTTACCATTTTAGATTGCATATTTAGGAATTTTACATCTACATCACGTGGTGAACCTTGAAAGGCAAAATTCTTAAGAAAGATCAACTATAAAATTAACCTTAATGAACATTAAAATGCTTTGGAACCTAATGCACAACATCTAGAAGTCTAGGCTAGAGACGTATTCCGGCGTTGTAAAGCATCGTAACTATCATTTTCATCATAGGTTGGGTGATTCCTCCTCTTTGATATGACTGATGAGCCCCAAATTGGGTAACTTATTGGGCTCATTTTGCCTAATTATCCTTGTTCAATCCTCCATTTTTCATAGATTATGCATTATTTTTTAGTATGTTTATGTCATTTGAATGAATAAGGGTGGTCACTCTACCTAGGAGGCTAACACGTGCTTATTTCAGGTTTTTTGGACACATGTTGGAGCAAAACCGAGCAATCATGGGCTAGGTGACAGCCAAGCTTGAGGTGAGGATTCGTAGGGGGGTTGTCTCTAACATTAAATATCCCTTCCTCGAGATCTCCACCCTCAACTTCGAGCTCACAAGCCACCAAAACGGATCTTGAAGGCAGCCAAGCAGATTTTGGAAAAGGGACTATCTACTAATAGTTGGGACAGCTGAGTCCCTTTAATTTAAGAGGCTTGCTACGGCCCTCATGATGTATAAATAAGAAGGCCTCAACCTTCATATTTTACTTTTGAAACCATTGCATTTTTTGCACTATAGTGATGTCACTTTCAGCTCGTTTTCTTGTAGCCATTGTGGCATAACTTTTGGTTGATGACTATTTTTTGATAATGACAAGCAGTCCTATTTTATATTAGCTCTAAGTTCTCTATAGGATCTGTAGCTCTTAGGGTTGGGCCCAACCTGAGAGCCAAGGCCTCTTTTATGTACTGTTATCTTTCCTTTATGCATCGTTATTTTTCCTTTTATGCATTTGTAAACGTATTTCTATTAGGCAGATTAAATTGTGTTGATTAACTAGGTCAGTGTTTATGGTTAGAAATGCTTCTGATGTTTAGAGTAGGTTGGTAGGATACCAACATAGAGAAATCTCTAGAAAAAGGGCCAACAAACACCTTCGGTTTCACCTCTCCCTCATAGGATTAGGGGCTGGAATCGAAGTAACCTTGTTGTCCCAAACAAAAACACTATTTTTGCTTTGCCATGCAATCACTGGTGTACGGTTTTCATTTGCAGAAGTTGGTTACATGTTCAGATATTTGAAATGTCTCATTGCATTGTTGATATATATGGTTCCCTCGCAAATAAAGCTCATGTTCATTCACTTCTATGTTAGCTAGATTATATTAACTAGGACTTTGATTACTTGCAAGTATTTATTGGTTCAGTTGAAAGTACACGGTGCAGAGCATCTCTACCACTTCTTCCTCCACCCAAGCTTCATCGGAACCATCTGTTCCATCTCCTAACTTGGTTTCTCGTCTCACGTTTGTCATATTTCCCACGTAACCCTACCTTTTTGTGCAACCATTGTTTCAGCCGTCTTTGAGCCAATTCAGCCATCTACACCTTCTCCCCACTCCATCCACTAGTCCCTGGACCACTTCAACCCCCTATCCTACCTCCATACCCATTTCTTCATCTTCCCTCACTCATCCATCCTCCAAAATCCCATTTCTAAATATCCTGTAGAAATTTATGAACATCGTGTAGAAATTCTTGAACATCTTGTAGAACCCCTGCAGACTTCTTGTAGAAGCTCACAAATGAGGTTTCTTGATAGCCAAACTTTGTGAAACTCTCTAGAAGGGTGTTAGGGACTCCTTAGACCCTCTCTGAACCTTCCCGTCCTCTTCCAAGCACTTCTCCTCATTGATCCACCCCTGCACAGTCAAGAACAGTGAAAGCCTATGCATGATGAAACTGACGACTTATTCAAAAATAAAAAAAAAGATGTTTTCTTCAGATAGAGGTAGTCTAGACACATGTATTTTACCTTCATAGAAGTAATGGCGTCTCTTTAAGTATCTTGCACTCTCTTCTTTGTGTCAGTAGGACTAGCTAGTAGAATTAGGGTTTGCTAGGGTTTGCGCTTTCCTTCAGTTTCTCAATTTCTTTTCACAAATAGATTAGCTTCCTTCGAGACTAGCTTCTATCCATCAGTTAACAAGCTTCTTCTCAAAGCTCATGGAAATTGGCTTGAGCCCTTAGCGGACTTGTGCCAGCTGACCAAGTGACAGCTGCGCAAGAGCTAGTACTTGTGCATACAGCACCGTCACTTCCAAGTTTGTTACGAACTACCGGGTTGATAAAAGTAAAGAAGAGAGTTCCAGGAGTCACATCATTATTGCTGCAATACTGGAGCTCACCACTCTTTTTGGCGCCATTGCCGGGGAAGTGTTAGAGTATTGGTGATTTTTTCTTTTCTTATATTTTCTCCTACAACCTTCTGCTAAGTAGTTTATTTCATTTCCATTCTGCAATTTCATTTCTACAAAAATAGAGTAGACATTTCCTGCTTTCATAGATTAGCATTTCAATTCCGTAATTTCAATTCTGCAAAGTAGATTAGTCCTTTCCTATTTTCATTTCCATTCCACATTTTCATTTAAGCAAGATAGTTAGTTGCAGTTCAATCTATTTTAGTTTTGTAGGTACCAGCAGAGAAAAAAACAAAAGCAACCAAAAGTCATTCCATTTCATGCCTCGTAGGAACAAAGATAAAACTGGAAAATTCTTACCCGACACCCCCACCACATCACTCAGTCAACCTTATCTCTTCTCTGGTAACAGTGAGCCAAAAGAACCCATAGGTGAACCTCCTGAGATATACGAAGATCCTATAACAGAAGAAGAGTTAGAGAAAATTCCATCTGAAGCCATGGCCAAAAACTGAAACGGTAGAAGAGAAGATGAGAGAATAGAAGGTGCCTTTCCCATCCGAGAGACCAATGGAGACATGAAAATGAAAAACATAAGTCCCTCAGCTTTACCTCACTTCCATGGATTGACTACTGAAGACCCTAATACCTTCATGTTTGAGTTTGTTGTCCTTTGTCGAACTTAAGACTATGTCGAGGACGAGCAAAAGTTGAAACTCTTTCCCTCTACCCTCAAGGACGCAGCATTACGCTGGTTCATGGGGTTACCTAGAAACAGTATCACCATTTGGGCTCAGATCCAGCAAGATTTCAATACTAAATACCGGGACTACTGTAGGTCCAAGGAAACCAAGCGAGAAATCTTTCGGATGACCATGGGAAGCGATGAGTCTTTAGAAGATTATGAGGAAAGGTTCCAACTTAGTTATAAATGGGTCAGGTGCACACTTGACCTGGAATCTCTGAAGTTGGTTCTGCTTCGAGGAGTCCCTGGATACCTTCTAGACACCCTTCACATGCTAGCTGGAGGGGACATCTAGCAACTACCTTATCAGGACATAAAGACCGTGTTTAGAAACCATTCTAGGGCGGCTCGGAAGAGAGGTAGGGGGAATCCACTTTCAGCTAGTACCACCTTCTCCAAGCATGAGTTTTCTAACTAGATGGAAGACCTCAAAAGTGAGATGAGACAGACTATTTCCATGCAACTTGATACCTTCCGAATTTAGCAAAAGAAAGAGGAAGCTAAGAGGGCTTTGGCCATTTTTTGTCCTAGATGCATAAGGAAGCATCCTAAGAATGAGTGCCCATTGCACTCAGTGGAGGTATGTTTGATTTGTGAGGAAGACCACCCCACGAACCAATGCCCTACCTTGCCTGGATTTAAAGCCATGTACCTAGGGACTGAGGCGGCTACTGAACCTCTCTACTTCCTCAACCAAAGGAGGCTACATGGACATCCCAAGCTTATTATAACCCCAACCAATCCACTCATATACCTTCTTGGGGCCCCCCTACTCATCCTTCCTGGTCCGCACCTCCTCCGTGGTCTTATCCATCTCCGTACCATACTTAACCTACTCCTCATTCGTTTCACTCAAATGTCCAGCCACAACCTCAGTGGAATACACCTCAACCAGGGTGGAGGCCTCAATACAACCCTCCTCTTGCCATTTTGCCTCCACCACCGGCTCAACCACAACCATTAACGCCTGCTCCTCCAAGACAACCCCAGATGCCTGCTCAACCGAACCCGAACCCCAACAACAAACAGGCACAACAGGTATATATTGGGGAGATAACATGCCCTACCTATGCTATGAAGATCCAGGAGATTAACCTGCGATCTGGGAAGGTCCTTCTAGTGTGCCAACCTCCTCCCCTAGAGGAGGAGGAAGAGAAACAGGAAAGTGAACCCAAAGCCATTCCACCCTTTCCTAAGTGACAAACAGTAACCACACAACCCAACCCAGAAGAGACTGAGCTTCTGGGAGAACTCAAGCAGTTGCATGTGAAAATACCACTTCTCCAGGCCATAAAAGATGTACCAATATACAACAAATTGATTAAGGAGAAGTGTTTCAGGCACCCAGGTAGGCGAAAGAGAGATGCCTCAACTATCAATGTCATAGGACAACTGTCCAATCTTATGGTGGGGCAAGTAATCTGTCCAAAGTATTTGGACCCTGGGAGTCCTGTAGTTGATGTTCACATCAATGGAACCATCATCCCCCACACCTTGATTGATCTAGGGGCTGCCATTAATGTGATGACCAGGGACACCATGCTTAAACTCAACCTTCAGAGTTCCTTAACGAAGACCTTGACAGTACTGCAGTAGGCGGACCGCTCCACCGTGACTCTCGAAGGGATTGTGGAAGATGTCTTGGTCTCTGTTGACTCTTGGGAGCACCCTGTAGACTTCTTGGTCCATTAGCCAAAGGAAAAACTCACTAGATATCACCTCATTTTGGGAAGGCCTTGGCTAGCTACTTTATATGCTTACATCAGCTATCGAGCAAGAAGCATGACCATAAAAAATGGGCCTATGTCCAAACAGCTGGTCCTATACCCTCTTGCCTAACCTCTACTAGAACATGACTTACCCCTCTAGTTGGAAGAAGGAGATGAGGATGAGGTATACTCTGCACCATTATGCACAGTGGAGGCCACCAGGGGAGGTCCTCAAACCGAGGATGATTTGATTGAGATCTTATTCCAAAATCCTCCTCCTGATGCACTGTCCTTAGAAGAGTTGGTGGAAGATACCAAGCCAGTGCTTAGTGGACCTCTGTGTGACTAATCTGACCTCTCCTAGAGTTAAGAATGTGGAGTTTTGCCCAGAAAGAACTTTAAATATCAGCTCCTCCCTCTCTCCCTCTTAGGAAAAAGAGCTATGTAGCCTCTTGAACCGCCGTTTGGAGGCTTTTGCCTGGAGCTACAAGGAAATGAAAGGAATCCATCCTTCAGTCTGTACCCGTCATATTTACATTAAAGAGGACTATAAACTAGTCAGGCAACCTCAAAGGAGAATGAATGTAAACCTTAAGGACATTGTTAAAGAAGAATTGCTAAAATTGTTGGATGCAGGATTCATCTACCCCATCTCGGACAGCGAATGGGTTTCCCCTCTTGTGTTGGTACCCAAGAAAAATGGGAAGTGGATAATCTGTGTAGACTACAGAGAACTGAACAAAGCCACCAAGAAAGACCACTTCCCTTTGCCTTTCATAGATCAAGTTTTGGATGGACTGGCAGGAAAGAAGTTTTTCTCTTTCCTAGATGGGTTCAGTGGGTATAATCAGATCCAAATCAGCCTGGAGGACCAAGATAAGACCACCTTCACTTGTCCATGGGGTACCTTTGCCTACCGATTCCTTCCCTGTGGGCTATGCAATGCTCCTGCCACTTTCTAGAGAGATGTACTAAGCATCTTTGCCGAGTTGGTTCATGATTCGGTGGAAATCTATATGGATGACTTTACTCCTTATGAGTCTAGCTTCCAAGAAGCCTTGTCCAACCTGGGAAAAGTTTTAAGCAAATGCATTGAGATGAACCTATCCATCAACCCTGAAAAATGTGAATTCCTGATGACTGAAGGGACCGTGTTAGGTCATACCATTTCTTGCCAAGTATTATAGGTGGATCCAAACAAAATTGCTATCATGAAAAGGGTTCCACCTCCTCAGAAGGTGAGAGATGTTTGGAGTTTCCTAGGCTTAGCGGGATATTATAGAAGATTCATTAAAGATTTCAGTAAGCTAGCCTCACCATTATTGGGCCTCTTAGGAGAAGATGTTGAGTTTAAATGGACTGACGACTGTCCACGGCCACACAGGTAAGTGTCTAACCTTATTCGTCAAATTGCATGAACTATACTCTAAAATTTTCATGACTGTGAAATGGGTGGATTGAAAAAGTTTGGTGGCTAGTCAACTGGCCACCCACAACCAGTCGGATGGCCTCATGGGATCCGAACGAGATCGGTTATGCCAAAAAGACGAGCAGTTGAGAATCGACAGTGTGACAAAAATGGCGGTCGGAATGGCAGAAGGAAGGATTTGGCAATCAGAGACACGCCGAAGAATGATGGATGTGATGTTGGCTAACGAATTGGCCTGGACAGCTCACCCCCGCGCCATGAATTGCGTAGCAATTCAAGTTGCCCTATTGAATAACTCACGATGAACCACTATCATTCACACTGGCAACCATTTTTGTAGCAGATTACGCGTCCTCCTCCTCTGCAAGTTGTTAGCCCGAGTTTCTTAGCCTATTCCAACGTCCTTTCGCGTCTCAGACTTGTCCGGAACCACCTTGACGTCCTCCAGAAGCCAGAAAATCTTTCTACAGGAAGGTGCGCTACAGGAAACCTGGCATTAGGAAGAAGCCTCGACTATCTACGTCGAGGGTGGCAATTCTCAGAGAGGTAAGCCCGAAAACACCATTCCCATGCATGATAGTTCAAAAGGTGGTGAATACGATGTTTTGGGGTACAAAAAATTTAAAAGAAAGTCTATCTGTGAATCCAAATAGCAATTTACTTGTGGTTGCATGAAATTGTCTTCGTTGGTTTGCGTCCAAGATTTTATCAACGGGTCCTGAGGTAAATTCCTCCTATAGAGAATTTGAGACACTCTCAAGGCTAACGGGTGAAAAAACTGTGAATTTTACATGATTTTGTGTATGCTGGAAATTTAGCTCTGCACTCTGTTTAGAGAAACCTGAGTCGTCCTCCTGTACACGGGTAGTCAAGTTTTAAAACCGGGGAATTGATACGAAGTGGCCTGCAAATACTGTTTTCAACGTTCTAAGGAGGAAAAACACATAGAATTCCCTTTCTGCTCAAAGCGCAAGCCAAAACAGAGCATTTTTCACCATGCCAGGAGGGTTTATCAGAAAGGAACCCTCGGACTCCAAGAAACTACGAGAAACTCCTGAGGTGGTAGATTTATTTTCCTGTGCAAACTGGATGACCTTCTGTGACAAAATTTAAGGTCACAATGATGAAATAACATAGGAATTCCTAAGGTCCTTGAAGCCTAAATCAAAGACACTAGTCACTGTCAACTTCAGAGGGTTGACCCTAAAGGTCACCCCACAACTCATTAGCAGAGTCACTGATCTACCAATGGGGGTACCCTGGGATAAAGAGGAGAGGAAATTGGGACAAAAGGCTAAAAAGAAATTCTTCTTACCAGAGGAATAGTTTTCAAAGGATAAGAATGGGGTCCGGAGAACCAGCCTACAACCATTTTGGAGCAAATTCAGCCTACAAATTATGAAATATATTACCTGTGATGGGCGGTTCAGCATCGTATATGGTTATCACTTCCATTTGCTAACTGAACTCAGGCATCGAATGGATTTGCCCACAGAACAAACGTTGAGCATCCCCTACTTCCTCCTGCAATCCTTGATTGAGTGTGCCACAAAGCTGAGGGAGGGGACACCAGACTAGCTGGCCCATCATGGGCTTATCAAGCTCCTAGTAGAATATGCACTTCATACCTAAATTGTCCCTCTCTCTTGGGAAATTTTTCGAAATATGTCTAAGAATGATGACATCCGAATTTTGGCCGAGGAACTCACTTCCTCCAGCAACGAGGAGAAGGAGCACATTGAGGCAGAAAGAAAAGCCAAGGGTTAGGAAACCCCGGGCAAACCACCAAAGGAAAGACAGAAAGAGACACGAGAAAAAGGCCAAGCTGTTGAGGCCAAAACGGTGGGTGGAAAAATGACACAAACACCCAGAGAGAAAAGATTGTAGAGCAGGGTAGAAAGGACTGAAAAAGTCCAAGAAAGTGAAGGCACACCTAAGGTAGCCACAACCAAGCTAAAGGAAAAGGCACCCCCAGCCAAATAGGCCAAAATAGTGCCAACTCGTTCTACAGGAAGCCAGAAGGCCATTTCTACAGGAAGTTCAAAAACTGCTTCCACAGGAAGCCAGAAACCAGTAAGCAAAGGACTTTCTACAGGAAGTCTAAAAAAAGGGCAAGGGAAGGAATAATCTCTGGAGATTCTAGCTAGGGAGGTAGCAGCTATGCTGGCCACCCTTAGCACATCTCCAAAGCAGAAAGAAAAGCAGAAGAGGGAGCCTTCCATGTATTTTAAGGCAAACAGAAGCACAAGGATTAAAACTGGTAGACCAAAGGAGAAACATTCCAAAGGACCAATTACAGTTGAAGGCACCCCATCCAAACAAAAGACATCCATAACATATGAGTGGGGAAGCCCGAAAACATCCACATGGAAGGAAAAGATGGAGAAATTAAACTCGGAGGCCTCTCTAGAGGATGCCAAGGCTGCTCTATAGGAAACATTGGCTAGGCTGAAAGAGACCAAAGAGATGGAGGAAAAAGCAGCCAAGTCATCACAGGAGGAAGAAAAGGTTGATACCATTATGGAACCAAGCCCCCAGCTCAGCCTGGGCTCTTATTATAACTTCTTAGAGGCTGGGAAAATCATTCCTCAAAAATTCACAGTGCCACTTTTCATAGCACTAGAGGAAGAAAGAGTAAGGACCCACACTTGGATGAAGATAGCTAAATCCAAGGGAGTGGCAAATATAGGTCCTCTAGAGGAAAATATCAAAGAGGCCCAAAGAGAATTGGCAAGGGTGCGGCATGTGGAGAGTTACCAGCAGGCCAAGCTGCGAGAAGAGAATGAGCTGCTTAGACAGTAGCTACAGCTACAAGGACAGAGGAAAGAAGACAGGCCTCACCTCTTGGGAGAACAACAGCAACAGGAGGGGGCCACAATAGACAAAGACACCACAGAAGAACCTCAAAGAAAAGAAGGAATGCAAGTTGAACTTGAGGCACTAAATTGGTAACTACAGGAAAGAGAATTGCAAGTGGGCCTAGAGATACAATCTCTAAAAGAACAGATACAAGAGAAGGAGGCCCAACTGGCCTACATGGCCAGTTGGGCAATGGAAGCTCTACAATGTAGGCAGCCGGCCAAATCCTGCACCCTATACCTCATAGATCAGTGGCTGCAATTTTATATCAACACTTTGGCACAGAGGGGTCTCACTCAAATCCCAAACCCCCAACAATTCATGGCTTTATGTAATAGTATTTCGTCAGAAGACAAGGCCAAGCTATCAGAGTTCTACCTTCATAAATTGGCCCTTCCCAACATGAACTCGTGGGACCCCAACACAACAGTAGGGTACATGCAGCTTATGGCCATGACCTCATGGCTAAACCATGAAGAAAAGAGAGCGGCAGACGTCAGAAATGTCATGGACCGAGAACTACAGGAACCACTGCTGATTAGAGCAGAGCCAGGGGACCCCTCAGCATTGATATCTACCCACCAGCACCTAGAAACCAACTCTCAGGCCCTATTAGAGTACATGGATAATCAGGCTCAGGCCATAGCACATTTTTAGGATATGGAGCGACTATTGGGGGACAACTGTGTTCATGCTTGCACCTGTAGGTGGAACACATTGTCCCATAGCCTCAAAGTCAAGGAATACCACACCCCAACTAGAATGAGGGAGGCCTTGGCACGAGTGCCTCTCTACAAAAATTCTATGCAAAATCTTCAAGCCAGCTGGATAAGCCTCAAGCTAAGTCCACCTTTGCTTTTGGGGTTGCTAGAAGGAGGCACAGAAGAAGAAGAGCATAAGCAGTGGGAAGAGGTGGAAAGGAAGGCCGGATTCCATGACAGTGAAGAATATATTACTTCAGAAGCCTGGGATGTGAGGGAGGTGATCAAAGCAATTAAGGATGAGGAGCTGGACTAGTTGCTCAGAGGATGAGCAACCCATTTAGTAGGGGGGTGATGATGAGCCCCAAATTGGGTAACTTATTGGGCTCATTTTTCCTAATTATCCTTGTTCAATCCTTGTTCAATCCTCCATTTTTCATAGATTGTGCATTATTTTTTAGTATGTTTATGTCATTTGAACGAATAAGGGTGGTTAGTCTACCTAGGAGGCTAACACGTGCTTATTTCAAGTTTTTTGGACACATGTTGGAGCAGAACCGAGAAATCATGTGCTAGGTGACAGCCAAGCTTGAGGTGAGGATTCATAGCGGGGTTGTCTTTGACATTAAATAGCCCTTCCTCATGATCTCCACCCTCAACTCCGAGCTTACAGGCCACCAAAACAGATCTTGAAGGCATCCAAGCATATTTTGGAAAAGGGACTATCTACTAACAGTTGGGACAGCCGAGTCCCTTGAATGTAGGAGGCTTGCTAGGGCCCTCGTGATGTATAAATAAGAAGGCCTTAGCCTTCATAGTTTACTTTTGAAATCATTGCATTTTTTGCACTATAGTGCTGTCACTTTCAGCTCGTTTTCTTGTAGCCATTGTGGCATAACTTTTGGTTGATGACTATTTTTTGATAATGACAAGCAGTCCTATTTTATATCAGCTCTGAGTTCTCTATAGGAGCTGTAGCTCTTAGGGTTGGGCCCAACCTGAGAGCCAAGGCCTCCTTTATGTACTGTTATCTTTCCTTTATGCATCATTGTTTTTCATTTTATGCATTTGTAAACGTATTTCTGTTAGGCAGATTAAATTGTGTTGATTAACTAGGTCACTGTTTATAGTTAGAAATGCTTCTAATGTTTAGAATAGGTTGGTAGGATACCAACAGAGAAAAATATCTAGAAAAAGGGCCAACAAAAACCTTCTGTTTCACCTCTCCCTCATAGGATCAGGGGCTGGAATCGAAGTAACCTTGCTGTCCCAAACAAAAACACTATTTTTGGTTTGCCATGCAATCACTGGTGTACGGTTTTCATTTGCAGAAGTTGGTTACATGTTCAGATCTTTGAAATGTCTCATTGCATAGTTGATATATATGGTTCCCTCATAAATAAAGTTGCTATTCATTCACTTCTTTGTTAGCTAGATTAGATTAACTAGGACTTTGATTACTTGCAAGTCTTTATTGGTTCAGTTGAAAGTACACGGTGCAGAGCATCTCTACCAATTCTTCCTCCACCCAAGCTTCATCAGAACCATCTGGTCCATCTCCTAACTGGGTTTCTCACTCACAGCTGTCATCTTGCCCACATAACCCTACCTTTTTGTGCAACCATTGTTTTAGCCTTCTTTGAGCCAATTCAACCATCTACACCTTCTCCCCACTCCATCCACCAGTCCCTAGGCCACTTCAGACCCCTATCCTACCTCCATACCCATTCCTTCATCTTCCGTCACTCATCCATCCTCCAAAATTCCATTTCTAAACATCCTGTAGAAATTTCTGAACATCCTCTAGAAATTCCTGAACATCCTCTAGAACCCCTACAGACTTCCTATAGAAGCTCACAATTGAGGTTTCTTGATAGAAAAACTTTGTGAAACTCTCTGGAATGGTGTTAGGGATTCCTTAGACCATCTATGAACCTTCCTGACCTCTTCCAAGCACTTCTCTTCATTGATCCACCCTTGCACAGTCAAGAACAGTGAAAGCCTATGCATGATGAAACGGACGACTTATTCAAAAATACAAAAAGATGTTTTCTTCAGATAGAGGTAGTCTAGACACATGTATTTTACCTTCATAGAAGTAATGGCATCTCTTTCAGTAGCTTGCATTCTCTTCTTTGCATTAGTAGGACTAGCTGGTAGAATTAGGGTTTTCTAGGGTTTGCGCTTTCCTTTAGTTTCTCAATTTCTTTTCGCAAATAGATTAGCTTCCTTCGAGACTAGCTTCCATCCATCAGCTAACAAGTTTCCTCTCAAAGCTCATAGAAGTTGGCTTGAGCCCCTGGCGGACTTGTGCTAGCTGACCAAGTGACAGCTACGGTAAGAGCTAGTACTTGTGCATACAACACCGTCGCTTCCAAGTTTGTTACGAACTACTGGGTTGATAAAAGTAAAGAAGGGAGTCCCAGGAGTCACAACATTATTACTGCAATACTGGAGCTCACCAACGACAAGTGCCAGTACGAACTTGTGCTCGCTGTACCGTCGAGTATATATTGGGAGACCACAATAGGCTGATATCCTTTATCCTCAGGAAGCCATGTCTGCCACCCTATCGATTGCAATGCACTGAACACAACATTTGGGAATATTGACTATCGTACGTAAAGTCCTCAGTAATTTCTCTTTAATTTACCACCGATGTGTATATTGCAGTTTTGCAATTGGTTTGGTAATCCATATGTCTAGATTTCCAAAGTGGTCACTTTCGTTCCTTTTCGACTCCTTAAAAGAAAAGGTCCATTTGAGCACTTGTCACTTCAGGCTCATTAAAAATCGAAGGCGACTAGAGTCACCTTTAGCTTTTTCTCGACTCTTAAAAATTGAAAAAGCAAGTTGTGTCAAAGCATCATAAATTCATTTAATTCGGAATAAAATTTTCCCCTTTTAATTTTGGGTTGATCAAGTAATCTGCAATCATGGAAGAAATTCAATCAAAACTTCGTCGTTCACGGAGACTAATGAGTCAACCATATTTGACTCTAGAAGTGAAACCATTCCGGGTGAAACGATCTTGTTTAACTAGGTCGAAATCTCCTGGTTTATTTGAAACTTGTGTTTCAATATCAGCAGAGACTCCAGTTACTCCAATTATTTCTGGTACATCTGCTTTTACAGAAGAAGTTCTGCAGTTACAAGGGGACATTAGAACTGATCCTAGTGTAACAGTAGATGCCTCAATACGTGAAACAACTCCATCTAGAGCTGATCCAGAAACTGAAGTTCACTCACCTGAACATCCGAGAGTTGAGTTCCAGAATTCAGAAGGTGTCACCCTTCCAGTATCTGTCGCTGTAGAAACTATACCTTCTTCGGCCCCAGAAATATTTTACACACCTGACAGTGTACCTCTTCCACCTAGATTGATTGCTATAGAAGAATTTGTAGAGGATCTTCTGTCTAGTACTCCATTTCATTTTGGAGTAGGGATCCACTTATACCCTTCTATTCTTGAAGTTAGTTCTTTCAATCATCCCTCATTGTAAGTTCCTGTCGAATCGCTAGGAATTATTTTGGATAGAATGAATATGTCTGGACAACCGTCAACATCTAGGATTGTGTCATCTGATACAACTGTAGCAGAACCGCCTGCTACCACTCCTACGATGTTTACTGGTATACCATCCGTCCCAACTAGTTATCAATCACTAGATGGAGTCCACCCAGGGACTGTTTCGACGACATGGTCTGTTCCCATTTGTTCATCTGGAATCTTATCTGGAATTTCTTATGTTGAGTCTCAGCGAATTGATCCTTCACATCAGTATCAATTTGGGAAGTCTAGTATCCAAAGACCAATTTATCCTTTGAGCACTAGATTGCCGCCATATGGGGGGCAATATGCTTTTTCATTGTTCCCTCCTAGAGAACAAGCGTGTGAGAGCTCACAACAAAATTTGGGTTAAATTGGAATTACATCCGGTGGTTAGATACCAATACTGCCTCAACAACCAAGGGTTGTATATTCAATGCAACCAACCCTGCCTATGTTGAATATTACCCTACACCTGATATTGTGACTGTGTCACAAGTACAAACACAACCTATTTTATTTCAACCTCAAATTACTCAGGTTGTAGTACAATAGCCTCTTTTCTCTAGGGCTCTGCCACAATCTCAGATTAGTGCTTCCTTAAGCGGAATGACTCAGGCTCAAACATGTGTTATGACTATGCATCTTGGTTAATCATCTAGTATCGGGCAGCAACAAATGGTTCAAGAACCATGGCTGGTATAATATCAACAACTCCAATTCTAGCAAGTTTACCGAGGACCTGAGAAATAAGGTGCTTTAGGTAAAGGACAACCGCATTATCAAAATGGTTATCAAAAACCATTCTATACTGGTTATGTCCATCAACCTTATCAAAGTTATCAGCATCAGATACATTATGCTGGTACGTAAAGACCCACTTCTCAAGAAATCCCATCTTATCCTGGGTACGCTTCGCCAAACCTGAATCAACAGTTGCCCTTCGTAGCAACTCTGGAATTACCAGATTTGAACCAGTTAACCAATGATCCAATTGCCTACACACCTTGGTGGTCGGCGATTCCTCATAAACTTCCGTTAGATATTCCTAAATTTAAGGGAAATCAGGGTGAAGATCCATCAAATCACATAATGACATTTCATTTGTGGTGTTCATCCAACACCCTCAATGATGATTCAATTAGGCTTCTCCTTTTTCAGCGAATGTTAACTAGTCCGACAATGAAATGGTACATAAAATTGCCTAGAGCATCATTTGATAACTTTAGTACCCTTGCCACTGCCTTTTTAACCCACTTTTAATTCCATGAGGTATGAAACAGGAACAGAACTTCTTACCAATTTTAAGCAGACAACCACCACTCACATATCTTATCATATTCATGAGTGGCAACGACATTGTCGAATGGTAAAGACCTATGTTCCTGATCAGCTTCCAGTTAATTGGTTTATTAAGTAATTATTACCTTCTATTACAGAAGATGTGGCGAAAGGGGGAGTTGTCACTGAAGAGCAAGTCATTGCTCATGCACAATATCTGTACTTGATTTATACTTAGTTTGGCACGCTCTACGATAAAATTCATGACGCTCTTAGACTATAATTCTTCGTTCCTCCACCTTCTAAATCAAACAGGGACTCTCATGCCAGCAATGGCGTGATTGGCACCTCAAGTACGCAAACTGCAAAGGCCCAAACTGGAAAAGCCCTTGCAGTCTCTAGCAAAAAAGAAAATGACAAACTTCCTGCCTCGGAGGTTAATGCCATGTCATCCGACAAAGGCAAAGAACTAAAGCAACCAGGGGGCAAGAAGAAAGGGAAAAACAAAAAGAAGAAACAAGAAGATTCACCTCTTGAAAAATCTTCTGAAAACCATACTGGGAAAAAGAAACCAGGTCAACCATGTTTCATTTGTAATGAAGAACATTGGATGAAAGATTTTCCATATCGAGGTGAGGTCAAGAAATTTTTAAAATCTTCGAGCACCTCAACAGTGTTGATTAATCCGTTTCCAAACCCAGAAACCAATCTAGTTGCTATCGATAATTCTTCCCCATCCCAAGTTCTTATTTTATCCATGTTGAAGTAGCAAAATGATGCTTTGATATCGACGAGGAACAAAGATTACAGGAATCCACGATTGTCGAACAACAACAAGGCTGTTGATCAACCTAGTAGCTCGACAACAACTTCATCAAAAGTTGTGCCACCCATCATTCCTGAAATAAAAATAAAGCTGCCAAAGGGAGTAGTACATAAATAAACATTCAATCCTCATGATCGAGCAGCATAGAATTATAATATAGTAGAGGATCTGGCCCAATCGCCATTTTCTATGTCGACACTTGAAGTACTGTAGAATTGCCCCTCCCAAAAGCAAGATTTATTATCAACAATAGGTGGGATTGACCCAATGGATTCCAATCTTGTGGCCTTTAATCACAAAGGATATGAACCTCAATTACTGGCCCAATTCACTTTCCTTATATAGGTAAAAGCCCTCAAAAAAAATGTTCATCGAATAATAATTGACGAGGGTGCATCTACCTGTATAATGTCAATGAGCTACTGGAAAACTTTAGGATCACCACCCTTGTCATGATCATCAATGACATTGAAAGTATTCGATGGAAGAACATACACACAGTATGGGATATTAAGTAACTTGCACGTCAAACTGGGGGGAAAAACAATAGAAATTGAAGTCGAAGTTATCGATGGAAACCTTGATTACAATATCCTACTGGGAAGGCCCTGGATTTATGCTATGGCTGCTGTTGTGTCAACCTATTTTAGAAAGATTTCATTTCGATTCCAAGGCGGAATTACAATTGTTGACCAACTAACCTTTCTCCCCAATAGTTCACAAGTTATGGGAAGCATTCCAATGATCTATGGAAGCTCTCAATCACTTCAAAATGTCAGAGTAGGCCTCCTAAAAGACCCTACCTTAATGGGTACTCTTGCCCTACTGCCTCTGAGTAATTTGGTGGAAGTGGCCATGGTGGAAACCTGTAATATGGTATCTTCTATATCAGCAAAGATTAAGAAGGTTTCCGAACATTTTGTTAGCATGGATCATCGTCAGGTATTGTCTTCAAGCCTCATAGAAATTTTGGAGCAATCAATTTTCTTGGCCTAGGCGGCAAATCCAAATCAACGCTCATTGAGTGTTTGGATTGATAAATCTCAAGAATATGGCACCTCTTCAGATCCTTGGTCACGTATACGTTCTACAGATGAAGGAATCATTTAGTCAATGATGATAGGAGAGGCACCATGGGAAGATTACCACCATCATTCCCATCTTCAAGATAATGATGAAGATTATTCCAGCGACCTTAATAATCCTTCAGTTTTTTATTTTCTATGAAATACTGTAAATACGGTGGATTCTGAGTGAAATCTATCCAATATTGAAGAAACTATCACCATAAATATCTCGACCAAACCTAATGTTGTAGAGAATATTCATGTTGGCAAATCTTGCTCTTCTTTAGAATTGGGAATATACTCCACTCTCTTTCACGAATTTAGAGATGTCTTTGCATGGTCATATGAAGAAATGCTAGGCATTGACCCAAGCATCATTGAACACGAAATCAAGATGTATCCAGATGTCAAAATACAACAACGGTTTCGATAGGTTCACCTGAAAAAAGCCGCTGCCATCAAGGTAGAAGTTGAAAAACTTTTACATGTTGGTTTCATTTACCCTATTCCTCTAACTGATTGGGTATCGAATATTGTTCCTGTGATGAAAAAGCAAGGAATGATTAGAGTGTGCATTGATTACAGGGATGTAAATCAAGCTTGTCCAAATGACAAATACCCTACACCCTTCATCGACCAAATAATTGATGAATGCACTGGATGCGAAATCTTTTCATTCATGGATGGATTTTCTGGATATAATCAAATAAACATCTGCCCACAAGACCAGTCGAAGACTGCATTTATATGTTCGTGGGGCACATTTGCATACCGTAAACTACCTTTCAGTTTAAAGAACGTAGGGGCAACTTTTCAGAGGTCAATGAACTATGCGTTCCATGACATCAAACACATCGTTAAACCATATCTTGATGATCTACTGACTCATTCGTGAAAGCGGACTGATCATCCGTAACATTTGAGAGCCATATTTTTATGTTGCTAACACTACAAGGTACGACTCAATCCACACAAGTGTGTGCCTTGTGTTGGTTCTGGTTTTTTACTTGGTTTCATAGATTCTAAGGACGAAATTTGACTCAAACCATGTAAGGTTCAGGCAATCATTGACATGCCTCCACCTTCAAATTTTCTTCAGATTCAGAAACTCCAAGGGAAAGCAAACTTTCTAAGGAGGTTCATTCCAAATTACGTTGAACTTGCTAAAGGTTATACACGTCTTTTGAAAAAAGAAGTACCCTTCAACTGGGATCAGGTTGCACAAGCTTCTTTTGACACTTTAAAGGACTCCCTAATAAAAGCATCATTAATGTACACTCCCGACTATCAAAAAGACTTTAACTTGTATCTTGCGGAAGCAGATACGACCATTGCAATGGTTTTAGTACAAGAAGGCAACATAATTGAACATCCAATCTATTATTTAAGTCAAAACTTAAATGACACAGAAAGCAAGTACTCCTATGTTGAAAAGCTGGCTCTAGCAGTTGTTCAAGCAATACAGAGATTTTGACACTATATCCTCTTTCGGAAAATTACCATTTTGTCAGATTGCAACCTTTTGACCTACATTCTCTCGTGTCAGTTACTAGGGGTGAAATATTCAAAATGGATATTTTTCAAGAGTTTGATCTGGAATTCACAAAATCCAAATCAAAGAAATCTCTAGTTTTCATAGAGTTACTACTTGACCTCCCATCATCATCCAATGATTCAACATCTAAAGAATCAATCATGGATGAATATTCGTTTCTGATATCATCAAGTGATCCATGGTATGGAGATATACTGATCTATCTCCAAACCCAAACCTTTAGGCCTAATACCTCTCGCTCCAAACAATGATGTACTCGATACCAGGCCAAAGACTACATGATTGTCACTGATACCCTTTACCATCGTGGTGTCGATATAGTTCTGTGAAGGTGCCTCACCCATGACGAGGACGAAAAAGTCCTGAATGATTTTCATTTAGGTGCATGTGGGGGGGCATCACTCTGGTTATGCTACGGCATAAATGATTTTACGAGCAGGTTACTTCTGGTCAACTATATTCAAAGATTGCATAATCACGGTCAGAAGTTGGCATGCTTGTCAGATCTTCGACCGCAAAAATAGACTGCCACCCGCACCGCTGAATCCAGTAGTCACTGTTGGGCCATTCACCAAATGGGGCATAGATTTCATGACATGTAACCCCACCTCGGTTGGGGGGCATGGGTATATCATAGTCGTAGTCGGCTATTTTACAAAATGGGTTGAGGCGATGCCTACATTAAACAACAGCGGCGAAATGACTGCTCTTTTATTTTTCAATCATGTAGTATCTAGATTTGGTGTTCCATAAGCTATAGTCACAAATCATGGATCACATTTTTGCAATCACATGATGGTTGAATTTGTTGCCAAATTAGGACTGTTCCACAACAGTTCTACTCCGTATTATCCACAAGCTAACGAACAAGTTGAGACCATCAACAAAGTCCTGAAGCACATGCTGCAAAGGGTGATCATAATCCACAAAAGGATTTGGAACTTAATCATGTACTCAGCCTTGTGGGCATATAGGACGTTGGTGAGAAATGTGACTAGATTTACACCCTTTCAGTTGGTGTATTTCCTGGAAGCAGTCTTACCGATTCAGTGTGAAATTTCATCTCTCAAGCTCGCAATCAATCTACTCCCCGGAACTTCGGAGGAAGAGGCCCATTTCTTGGAACTAATCCAATTGTACGAAACCTGTCGTGATGCCACTTTGGCTAATGAAGCTCATAAGAAATGAGTCAAGGCATAGTTTAACAAAAATGTGAAACCCCGTGTCTTCTCAGAGGGTGACCTGGTCTTGCTATATGATCAGGAATCTGATAAGTTGGGAGCAGGTAAGTTCCAACCATTGTGGATGGGCCCCTACATTTTTAAGTGAGTATTAGCAAAAGGAGCCTACAAACTAGTATATTATGATGGGATTCCACTGTCGCAACCCTGAAACAGGTTGTATCTTAAACGTTACTATGCTTAATTAAGTGTAGTAATATATTTATATGCTTTTGTTACGTTTTTGTTTTCGTTAAGAGTGATCATTTTGGTTAAGTAATCCACTTTTCACTTGTTGTAGATGTCATACCTATTGGAATCATTCGTTGGATATGCTAACAGAGCTAGTCGTAGTATGCAAAATCTATCTTCTGCAGCCTGGGCCATTTTTTATCCAAGCAGCAAGCTAGTGAGTTCAGAGGGATATGTATTGGTCGATCAATGAACAACATCTCTAAGTACAGCGCATTGATGGAGCTTCTCTCTAATTCCATCATACATGGCATACGCCGACTTATTTTCAGGCTATATTCACAACTCATCATCCTACAACTTATTGGCATCTATTATGTTCAGAATCCAGCTATCGATCGTATGTTCCTAAGGGTCAGGATTTTGGAAAGGCAGTTTGATTCTATTCAATATCAACACATTTCCAGAAACTTAAACACATTAACTGATTCATTAGCAAATTATGTGTTAGATAGACATTTGCAGCATTTATAAAGGAAAAAGCATTTCAGTCAACATTTGCATCAAGATCATGTAACTTAAGCAAAATAGAACTCCGAAAATAAAAATATATATAACTATTTATAGTTTTTACAAAATGTTCTATGTCAGGACAAAATCGGTCATACGACCCCAAAACTCAAAAATGCAGAGAAGCACCCTAGACTAATGGTGCTGGTGATAGTAAGTCACCGCCTGTGTGATCATATGTAAGAGCCTAGTCCATCGACTCGGCACACCAATGGTATGGCGTTGTAATCTCAGAGGTAACTCATCAGTCCTCACATCCTGAATACCAAGGGTAAGACCATCGATCTAATCCTGTAATACTGCAAGGGTCTCTACTATGTCCAGATCGCAAAGGGCATCCCTCCCTACATCCTCTCCTGCTGGAATAGCAACTGCTACCCTCGGGCGTGCTGCTAGTCACACTGGTCCAATATCTGCACACATATATGAGTTTAATTAGTCTTGATAACCTTTAAAAACACAAGAACATTATAAAATAAATAAATAAAGATATAGTCAGATCTTTTTACCTATAATACCCGACTACTCGCCAGCCAGTAATGCCAAATCCAGTTCACCTTGGAAATCCATCCCAACATATGGATACTTTGCGAAGACCATTTCCTGACGATCGAACCACTCAAAGAAGGCATCAGAGAATAAAATGTATGACTAACCAACATGTTTGGCCATGAGATCGACCCATCTCTACATCCATGTTTCCCTTGGTGCTGGCAATCCAAGTGAAATGTACTATGGCTGCATCAGTGGAATCCTCTCCAAGGCAAAATCGATCAGAATAGAACCATAACCAAAGTTCTTGGATCTTCCATTCTTCACCTTGGAAAGTTGTTCTTTTATAACTAGAAGTACTGCATCACACGAGTCGAATACCTTTGGTTCAAGGCATTCCAGGGCATACTGCATACAAGACCTGTTGGCCAAATGAAGAGCTGCGCTACCAGCCAATCTACCAAAGGTGAATAAAATAGTCCTCAAGGACTAGTCAATGACATCTCAGATATTGATCTTACCATCCCTGCTTGGCTGAGATCCATCTCTACAAAACTGACGAATATAATCCCTCATGGATTCATCCTCATGGGCGGATACTGATAGTGAGAGAGGGGTGCCACGCCTCGATAACCTAGTCAAAAATTAGATGTTCTCAACTATCAAAGGGATGGATTTACCTCTAATCTGGAACACTTGGTTGGTAGGATCCCATGCATCGAGAATATATTGCAACAAATTTATTTGTTGCCTCATGCTGGATATGCAGAAGAATTTGAGCAAGCCACAGTTTCACAATGCAGTAACCGTACCCAGATCACGTAAGGCAATCATATCCTCTTCTTCATGCTCACGTTCACACCATGTAACAACCATCTTGATCTGATGAATCTATAAAAAACAAACAAGAGATGAATTAGGATCCTAATTTGGGCAAAAACAGGCAAAATTTCCATGAAAAAACAATGCATAAACTTCTCCTCCTGCACCTATCACACCTTGGTTGTGTACAGGGTGGGATGCATAATGACTGGCCAATGGCCAACTGAGTATGCATTGCACTTTTTGATGCATACCAAGTGCGATGGGGAGAGAACGAATTTTTCAAACCCCTGAGGCCCAAAAAACCAGGAAAAGTTGCTCAGAATCAGAAAAGGAAAGAATGTAATTGAAGAGATCAGGGTTAGCTCCTAGCTAGTCCAGACGACGCGGAAAATAGTCCACCAGATCTCCCAAAATCATCTGATGAAATTCGAGGGGAAAAACATGTCAAGAGCTCCAACAATCCCAAATTTGAATGAAATGGTAAAAATGAGAGGTAAAACTGCTTTTATGTTACTGTTCACGTAATTCAAGTAAGATGTTGGTTTTTAACCATTTTTCAAGCATGTGTTTACATTTCTAATCAATTTGATGGAGCAATTGAAAAGGTAGTACGACCGTCAAAAGAACATAGTGTTAATGGTAAATTGAACATCTCTGACTATTATTACGAGCAATGTTTCCGCAGAGTTAAAGCTCATTAAAAAATAAACCTAGCAACGAGTAGTGTTACCACAGGATTCAAGCTCGTTAAAAAATAAACTCGCCACTGAGCGTAGTTTCTAAAGATTCAAGCTCATTAAAAAATGAATCCACCCTCGGTAAATAACCTTTGTGATCACATTGCTATCAGCCTTTTGAGCCTTGGTTGTGTTCTTACCGTCACCTCCACTCTTTTAGCCAATCATACACCTCCACTTGATTGTTTACCCTTTTGAGGAACAACTACGATGAGTGATTCTATTAGCCACCCTCATTGCATTGTCGTGTTTGAGAAGTTCCAAACTTACCTGGAACCAGTTTCTACCTAGATACATCACTCATTCGTCAAAAACGAGTCTCTTTTAAGCTCTTTTTAGACTCATAAAATATGGAAATATTGTCGAGCTACTGGCCTTTCCAGCTCGTTAAAGTAAAGGGAAGCGCCATCCCTCCTCTATATTTTAATATTTTTGGACCTGAGGGATCATTGCACAAAAATATCGAGCACTTGTCTTGTTCGACCCGCTAAAACTATCGAAAAGTCATCCCTTTCGTATTATTTTATACTTTTTCACACTTAAGGGATTATAGCACGAAAAAGGACTACCGGAGCTTCCTTTCTGTCCCTTTTCAAACTCTCTAAATATGAAAAGGACCGAGTTTTATTTGTCGTTAAACTCATTAAAACAATAGCGACATACTTGTCCATCTAGACAAGAGCGAGTTTCACTGTCGCTAGGCTCGCTAAAACATAGCGACTGGTTTGCCCGAAGGGCAAATTATAGAACAAGCATATGTTATCCTCCTCAAGATTGACAAAAATAAAGAGGTACTGGTTAGAAATAACTGGGGAAAAAGGGAAGAAAACATGAAGAACTTCATTGGTAGCAGGTCGCTCTTGAACATGACACTTTCATTCCATCACCATGATTGAGTCGGGTTGAGTTATTCCATTCACCATCGCCATTGGTCCTCCATACCATCCATGGGGTTAATGCTACCAATCCATCACAGTGTTGTCGATATGTTCAAGAGAAGTCACTCAGAGAATTCATCAACTCAGCTAATGCCTCATCCACTGCAATACCTTCATGCTCCATTTTTCATGACTGCCACCGTGAACCTTGTATCATCAAACCGTTTTCACCTCCAGAAAATCATTTGCTTTGTTTCGTTTCGTAGATGTGGGATTCATTAAGGCCCTCCTACAATGGGTCACTTCTTGTCGAAATTAGCTCATTATCCAAGAAGTTGACTTAGGAACAACCCTTTCAGTACTTTGAAGCTTGCATGCCTCAATGGCAAGTTTCTCACTTCCGGTGATAGGTTTACATCAATGGCTTTCGACCGAAATATTTTGCGTGGTGTTCGACGTCAAGTCCTATATTCACACCATGTGAATTGTACTATAGTACCTTGAGGGTCATTATCATTATCGGTGATTCCTATCATGCTTGTTAACAACTTACATCATTGGCTGGTAATCAAGCGATGTATTTCCATGTTCGACTTCAGGACATCTTTTCACATGAATCGACTTGTACATCGAGCGAAGATTGAACGAGTTTGAAGACCCCAGTTCTAGTTTCATCCATCTGGGCTATGATATATTTAGGAAAATAAAGACATAAAATGTACTCCATAGTTGCATGGATGATCATCTAAGCTAAAGGATGATGGCTCCCAGAATCACCAGTTTGCAACAGCAGACGATTATCTGTCCTGTGTACATGAAAATGAATTTATAAAGCTGAGCATGGGAATGCCCGCTTTAGCTAGATCATGAAAGTCATATGAAGATAATGTATTGTATTTTATCTTATACAGGTCACCGTCCAATTCGAAAAATCTCGGATCCTCATGATAAAGCATTTCACCCGACATCAGAAGATTTACGACCTCGTGATTTAGGGGGCAATTGTTATAGACATATTTGGGAATTGCAACCCCAATCACATATGTCGATAAACCAAGGGCTATCAAACCCATAAACGTGTTGTTTCAAACCATAAATGATCATGGTCAACTGATTACATCATTTCCCAGAAGTTCTCCCTGAAAAACTACTTAGAACTACTCAAAATTGGACCATACAGACTGCTCCATGCTGAGGGTGCGATGCATACTGAAAATCCCTTCTGTAGGGTGCAATGAGCGAGAGCAGACAAATGGCAGAGGCATTTTTCTAGGTGGAAACTTAGAGAATCTTCTAGAAAATCCTCATATGACACTTGCCTCTCTGAATTCGCCCAGGGATGAGTAGGAGATCATGAAATCTCCAAGTGGAACCAAGAACTATCAGTGAAATCACACTAATCAAAAATCCAAAAGCTGACTCACCCCTCTGCAAATATCTATAAATGGATCCCTCATCCCAGAGATCCAGAGGCTGGAATTTTGTAATCTGTAGGGAAGTGTTGTTGGTTTCTCTTTGAGACATTGAATTGTTGGGTGATCTTGATTTTCATGAGGTGAAGAGCGCTTTCATGCTGAGAGGATGATGCTGGATCAGATAGCTGGGTTGTAATCCTCTCTTCTACTTCTACTATCAATAAATTTATTTGAGTTTTCCTCCATATACTTGTGCACTTGTAAATCATGTATTTGTGAATGCAATTGTATGGTTAATCTACAGCTAATTCTATAGGTGTTCTTTGAAGCGGGACAAGTGAGAAATGAGTGGACGAACTCTATCAGAGGAGAGAGGAAACAAGCAAGGAGCCAAGCGAAGGATTGAGGTTGGCGCTCTCTGTTTCTCTCTTATCTATCATCCATAAAGGAAAACACAAGTTACTTTGAATTGTTTGTTTCTAATATAGCTATGCATCTTAGTGGGACTAGCAGATCAAATAGTGACACTAGTTTTCCTGGAAACACTGCAAGCTCTTTTCCATTTTTTCATTCTCAGCTAACAAGAACTTTACATATGACACTATTACCTTTTCCTTCATGAATGTAGCTGATGCGTGATCATCTGGGAAATATTTTCTCTGTGCCTGTACAATCTTCCTTTGAAACTCGTCAAAAGATAGAGTGTACACATCCATCACCGTATCATCATTAGGGAGAAAAACATCTCCTTGCTCGCTCAGGACTGGTTCTGACACTAGAGGTGGTGGAGACTGAGGGGTGACCTCAGGTGCTCTCAGAATGAGGTCAGTGTCTTGGTCATGTTGCTCCTATCCTAACTCCATGTTTGTTACTTCAATCAGTTACTCAATTTGTTGAGCAAGCTCCCGATCCTACATCTTCTCACCCTATTCTCCAATTGTTGCTTTTTATGACTCCTCAACATGTATGGGCACAGTTTGATCTGTCATCGCACCTTACATTTCTTCTTCTTCTTTTTTATGCTTCTCTTCCCTCTCTTTCCTTCTTAGGTCTTACTCTTCCTTCAAATTCTTCTCTATTTCTTGCAACTTCCTTTTTGCTTCCTCCAATGTTTTCTTTTCTTTCTTCCTTCGCTCTTACCTCTTTATGATTTGTTGCCTCTTTTCCTCCACTTCCAAAGATGCTTTCTTAGTGATAGGATTTTCTTTGAACTTGTAGCTTTCCTCAACCTTTGGGTTCTCATAAATATTCGTCTCTCTCTTATCCTGCACTGGTTTTCTTCTTATTGATGTTGTTCTTGTTGCTTCCTGCACTGCTAATGCCTGCAACACAACTTTCCATGTTGTGTCTCTACTGACTAGTTCATTAAGCTTGGATTTATTGTAATAATACCTCCAAGTGTCCTCCTCCACCCAATGAAATGCCCCGTGGTTCCATGGATAATACACATTTTCACAGTGGTTCTTACAAATACTGTGTGGATCATACAGATTATATTCTTTAGTGGCAAACTCAAACTTCAATATCTCCTTAGCTTTGACATCCACATCCTTCAATATCTTAATCTCATACAATCCAATCCTCAAAGGAAGAGCGGATCATGGTGCTTTCTTCCTCCCTTGCATCCCTGTTGATAACCCTGTGCAGATGTGATATGAGACCTCCCGCATGACAAACTTGTCTCTGGCATACCTTGGTAAAACATGCAGAGGCTTTTATCCACCAAACATCCTGATGAAGGTGCCACTTGGTGAGGCATATCAATCTAAAATTGCAATTATTGCCTCCATCACCTCTTGGTACGCGCAAGGTGGATCCCGCTCAAATATCAAATTGTACAATGGGATGATGAAATGGTCATTCAGCTTCGCCCTAACTCCTCGGTAGCTGTAGTCATAAACAAACATGCAATAAATGTTGATGATAGTCTCTTTTGGTTTCGATGTCCAACTCATGCCAGGAAACTGATGTTGGGCACAAATTGCATCAAGTAAATATGCTGACATGTAAAATCTTGCTTGATCATCCTTGGGTAGATTCTAGGTGTTATTCACATGGAATTTAAACTAAAGAGCCAATAGATCTGATCATTTTAATGGCCTTCCATCATTCACTAACTGGTCCAACACAACCACCCAATTTTCCGGAAAGTCTCCGTGCTCTCTTGAATGTATAATCAACATGCAAAGATGATCAAGAACTTGTAGTCCTTCCTAAGAGACTTTGTCTTGTAAACATGATGGAATTTTTCATAACACTAGTATTCAAAAAGCTATGAGTGGCATAGAAAAGTGTGTCCATGCGGTTCACTGATTTAGGTAAATGATACATCTACTAATAGTCATCTACCCTGAAGGTGTAAGTTGTATCCCACTAGCACTGCTCAATGCCATAGTTTCTGGATATGTGTGTGATACAATCGAGTGGATGATGTCCGCACATGGGAAGGACAAGTATCTGCATGGAACTTTATATAATATTGACTGGTGGACATTGATACAAACATACTGATCCTCTAGATCTTCCTTGAAGTCCCCTCCAAAGATATCCTTGATTTCATGCCATGTTAATTTCATGCCATTTTCAATGAACAACTAAGTGCCTCCATAAACTGGAAAATTCATTGAGACTTTCTCAACTGCTTCCCTAGTGCTACTCTCAATAATATCCTTTGAGGTAGCTCTCTTAGAATCCATGTTACCTATAACTACTAGAGATTTGCTCAAGAATTGTTGTGCCTGGAGAAAGAGAGGACACTCATGGCATCCAAATGTTAGCTTGAAACCAAAATCACTTTAAGAACATACCAAGCAACAAACGGGGTAACTACTAGGAGGGATTGTGCAATCTTGGCTCATAGAGGTGAATGGATGCTAGCTAGAACTATGCATTGCACAGTCTGAGCAGGAAGTGGGGAGGTCTTGCTTACTAGAATTTTGTAATGTGCAGTTCAATGTCGACACAAGCTAGGAGCGACTGCACATTGCGTAGTCTTAGTGGCCTAGGCTGGGGGCTAGCTCTTGTAACTGCACAGTGTGAAGTTGGAGCCCGACCTAGGAAACCTCTACACAATTCCAGAATCCACAGTCCACACCTTGAGCCTCAAAAATGCATAATGCATGCTTGGGAAGATAATATATGCGCCAAGGAAGCCCAAATATGCCCAAGAGGAGTGAGAAATTGAATGGATTTGAAGGATTGTCTAATTTTGGGTTCATATCTAAGTGAATTATGATAAATGTGAGTGAAACAAGTGTACGAATCAATCAAAGGAAAAGAAAGCATGTGGAGAGAGTTGCCAGAATGGTAATTGTTCGTGTAAAAATTGGGTGATGCATGTGGACTTGGGAAAGGCAATGAAAAACTTAAAACAAAACTTATACAAGCTAAAAAAAATTAAATCACCAGATGTTGTTCAACAAAATTAGTGAAACAACACTCTCACAAGCTAAACAAATAAAATCGATAGAAAAGTAGGAAAAGACTAGAAAAGTAAGATTTGCCTAAAAAAGCAATGACAATCGCACCGAAGGTTCCTTTATCTCCTCAGGAATGCTAGAGATCGAAGATCGAATATAAAAATGAGATCTAGAAGCATCAATTAAATAGATTTGGTCAATTTATGGTTTATGATGTGAAGGCCAAAAATCAAGGAAAAAGTGACAATTGGCGACAGTTTCCAAAATAACTCATATGTCTCCTCTGGGCTAATAAAATAGATCCATGTTTTCTATGGATACACTTTTCTCTTTTCATTTGTTTCTTTTTTGGTAAAAGCTTCCATGCATTGCCTAGAGATATTGCATAGTTCTGGGAAGGATTAGGAAACTCATTGGTGCATGCACTGAGCAATTTCTGGGGTGACTGACTCTGGGCTGCCTCTCATGCTATGTGAAGTTTCCCAACTGAGGGTAGGCTATTAGCTATCTCTACATAATTTTAGAGCTCAAGGCTCACTGTGAGGTTGGACTATGCAATCCCTGAGAGGAAGGTTGGTTTCCCTCAAGTATTGAGGAATTCATTAAAGAAATCCTAGAACCACGTGAAAATCAAGTCAAGAGATAGTATTATGGGTTAGACAGTAAATAAAATAAGAAAACAAAAGCCATAATGAAAAATATGAAGCTCAATAAAATCACAAGTACCTAGGGTAGTTCGAGATGAGCTATTGTGATTTAGGAGGGGGGCTCCAAAACGAATCATAGGAAAACTTTTGGAGGGTGGTTGTAGCCGCTACAACATTGGAAGCACACTAGTAGACCTTCGTCTCTCTGTATGGACCTTGTTTCATGTAAGGAGGGTCTAACTCTTCCGGAAGTATTCTTTGATGCTTTGATCGTCATATCTTATTCACTAGCTTGAGTTGAAAATGTAGTCCCTACCATTCTCTCTATCTGCAACACACATACCAAGCCAAGTCAAGTGAGTTATTTTGATTTCGGATGAGGGTTATATTGATGCACAGGTAATATAGAATGTCAGATTTTTAGTTTCATCTCTTATGTTGCTCCACTTCCAGGAGGCCTCGACAGTACCCCCGCGGAGTCACTTCAAGAACACACACATTTCTCTACTATGAGAAAGCATGGATAATACCTAGCAAAGTTACTTTCTTCACCTCTCTACATAGGAATCCTTTCTATTATTTCACATTTATATTATTTTTTCATTTTTTTTTCCATTTTTCAAAGAACTATGCATAGGCACTTATTTATTTCATGAGGCAGAAGAGGGATCTTGACTTATTGAGAGTAGAAGTTGTCCCTTCTGTTGGGCATGGAATCCCCCCACGACATGTTTTGGGGCTCAAAGCCCAAATTTTGAGTAAATATTGTTGTAAAGCTCCGCGAAATGCGGGCGTGAAATATATGTTAGAGTCATAGGGTTGTCCACCCTAAGTTTATGTAATTTCAGCCTACCCATGGCTCGCAAATCATGGGATTGTATAAATAGAGTGAGGCTCTGAGCTGAAAGACATAAGAAGATAGAATCTAATGGATAGAATGAGATAGCGAAGCATAGAGGAAGCCTCTAAGTGTGTCTTGGGTCATAGTAGTAGGAAGAGGCTCTGCAGCTGAGTGTGTAGAGGCCTAGAGTCCGTAGCTGAGTGCGTAGGGAAGAATAGGGTCTATAACCAAAGGAAGAGAATAATAAAGAGAAGCTTATCTAAATTTCGTGTATCTGTTCTTGGGTTTTTACATGTTTGATCTGAATTGCTAATGTACTATTTATTTATTGTGGGCACTTGTATGAATGATTTACATTGTTAAGTATAACTGAAAGCATAAGAATAAGCTAGGTTAATCAACTAATATTGGATGATTAGTAAGAACTTGGGTAATAACAATGTTTGACCCATGAGTATGGTTGTGCGAAGGAAGAATATTAGGCTGCAAAGTATGAGTAAGTGAACATAGCGACGTGTGTACAGGATCAAACCATGAACCACTTAACACCATCAGACATATCCAGGGTGTGGAAACCTGGTCCTAGCACCCTCCCATACTACTTCAGATGAGATCTCAGTCCGCGCTCCACAGACTGTTGCCAAAAGGGCCAATAGTACTAGGCTTTTCTTGGCTAAATCAACTCCAAACCTGAGTTAGGCCCAACTAAGCCAAAAAATGGTTCTGTTTCCAGGATCGGGATCTGCATAAGGGATGTCTAATGTCATGTCACTGGAATCCAACAAAGAAATAAATTTAACGATGGTTGGATAGAAAGATTCACGAGTTCGCGACACAGGAAAACAGGAATCTGTGAGTATTGAAGGAATAGTGGTTAGAGTGCTACTTATATACAAAAGTCTTTGCATCCTTCCCCTCTGAGTTGTATGAGTGGATCGTTAAGCTAGCAGACAGTCAGGGAAGGTATAGGCTCAACAAACTAATTGTGTGGACTCCAAAGTTGGTGCACAAACTAGAAGCATCAGAAGATAAGATCACATGTGGACCATTGGATCGATCGAATTATAGGAGGTTTTTCCACCGAATTCATGGTAGACACAACAGTCAGCTACAACGAGTTGGAACAACGTTTCCTCAGAGGACCGTGAGGTAATTTCATTAAATATTTGAACACTTGGATTAAAATGCTACTATGTGAAAAGTGAGTTATGTAAATAAATCGATGTTTGGGACAACGCGAAGTGGGAGGATCTACAGAAATGGAAGTGGTGAAGAATTAAAGACTAGTCCCTTGATTTCACCTCTGTAGGAGATCAAGGAGGAGCTCAAGAATTTTTCAACCAGAAGCACGATCAATCTGATAAGGCAAAAAATTCCGTGCATATTTCCCCCACCTACACTGCCACCAGTTTCACCATCATCACATCCATCTCCACCCACACCACCTCCACCACCACCACAGTTTCATATGGCAAGTGCGATAAAATTGAAAGTGTTCAAAGCATAGGGAACGAAGATCTGAACCAATTTTGGTTCGTAGTAAAGGATGTATGGGAAGCACAAGGAGTCATGGACAATAATATAAAGAAGGCAACATTAGTAATCGCATTGTAGGGTCACGCACTAACATGGTACATTAAGCATTCTAATGAACATCCAAACATGGGGATCACAGATATCCAAGCCGCGTTGAACAGGGAATTTAGCAGGCCAAAGTCAGAGACACAATCAATTATTGGGTTTATGGAAATTGCGATGCTTCCAAGCGAGACCCCATGGGAGCTGGATCAAAGACTAAAGAGTATGATTCACGAAGCCAACATGAATTTGATAGATGGATAGCATTGCGCATGGTTTGTAGTGTCACTAATGCCGCATCTAAGGACTGTGCTATCACAGCAGAAGCTATCTACTTAGGTCGAAGCTTTGGAAATTGCAATGAGGCTGCACGAGACCCCAATACAAGATCCTAGCTTTGGAGTGCAATAAATCCACACACAATTGAAAATTTTATGTATGGAAATGCAGTGTTTAAAACATGATAGGACAACTCACCCAGAGATGTGTGAAGAGGTATAGTGCATAAAATGCAAGGGACAGGGATATGACAATGACCATTGTTCAATCTTCGCAAATTATTTAGTGGCAGGAGGGCCAATGCCATTAAGACCAGAGGCACAAGTAGGACCAAGCATGGAACCTCCATTATGGTGTGTGATTTCTCAGATAGGAGGAAAACATGCTACAGATAATTGCCACCTATTACAGAAGTATACGCAGACATCCCAACAATTGTTCTGTAATTTCTGCAGGTCGGTAAGCCATGATGAGCGCACCTGCAGAAGTTATGAATTGATGATGGATCAGACACCTGCCTATAGAGTGCAGACTGAAACATGAGCCCTAGATCAAAATACAGGGATGGCGTGCACTAGATTTCAGGGGTGTGGCTGAGGTCGAGGTGGAATGGGACCAAGAAGGGGTCACGAATAGCTGATTTGATACAATTGCGGAGGGTCGGGGAATTATGCCCACAATTGTACAAATCCGATGAGAGCATCATGTTTATATTGTACCCAATTTTATCATGAGATAGAGGACTACCCTACATTGATAGTGAGGTTATGCGATAAAGGAATACTCCAGCCTCCCCTGACTCAGAATATACAGATGATGAGGTATGAATTGCGTGAAGAGGACCCAAATGTGAACATCATGCTTCGAAGCGGTATCACGACAAGAGATGACAAAGGTAAGCAACCTGAAGAAAGTGCGTGGGTTCATAAGGCTTCTACAAAGGAACATGAATTTGATTTGGAGCACGCGAATGACACATTCATGGAAGCTAAGAAGAGGTTCACAGAGGCCTCCACTTCAAGTAGTAAGGATCAACTAGAACCGAAGATGGATCCTTCAATGCTCACTACCTTTCTGGAGACATGCATGAAGCTGCTACGTGACAACAAAGCTCTAAAGTGATTGCAGGAACTTATCAGTAGGTTTGCTGGGACAGGAGAACCGTGCGTTTTCCAAAAGCTCAGGAAGCACACAACACGAGCAAGAAGGGAGATGAGATTGATTGTGCAAACCGAGGAATATGAAATGGATCAAGTAATTTTGGACCTTGGATTGGATGCGAACATTCTACCAAAATAGACATGGGAACGGATGGGCAAGCCCATGTTGCAATGGTATCTTATTCAATTGTGAATGGAAAACCAGTAGAAGATCCTATCGATGGGAAGACTGCAGGGAATAACAGTAGATATTGAAGGTGCGAGTGCACTTGCAGATTTCGAAGTGATAGATATTGTCGATGATAGCAATCCCTATCCCATGCTACCGGGAATAGATTGGGCCACTAATATGAATGGAGTGATAAATCTAAAGAAGCGCAAGATGATTTTAGAAAAAAGTCACTATGCATAGTGGTACCTTTAGACCCTGCGGAAGGATCGTTCTACACAGAGCTAGTGCACAACAATGAGAGAAACGATGATCTAGACTGTATTTACAAGATAACCACATGAGAACAGGATTGGGTGAATCCGACAGTAGATGGTAGGATTTCGTGGGAACGCGGAAGCTCCTGCACCTTTGATTCAGATGAGGAGATAGAAAGATGGTAGAATCAGTTACACGAGGTAACCACACTCAGTTGCAACATTATGATAAGGTCATTAGGTTATGTAGCAACAGAGGCAAGGGATCTACCTACGTATGATGGGTTGAGTGAATTAGATGATTTCCTAAACAAGTTTGAAAAGGAAGTACCAGAACAACAGCGTTTTGACGTGCTGAAATAGGCACTGTGCGCTATGCCCACATGATGTGGGGTACACATCAAAGACGTTTTGAGGATTGGCACAATTGCAGAAGGATGTTGCGCCTACAATTTGGTAAACCACAAATGCAGATAAAATCCATATATGAGGCACAATACAACCTATGTGTGCACGTCTCCATATGGGTATGGGCGCATGGTATGCAATCTGTACGAGCGCACACCAACCTCACGATGGGAGACAAGAACGTGAAACAAGAGTGGTCACAATGACGGAGTGAGAGACAAAGTACGATAAGATCAATCACACCGAGGATTATACATAGAGAAACATTTGATAAGATGTGTGAAGTGCTAAACACAGTCCACCATGTGAGACGCACTGACTGGGATTTGCGTGTACCAATAGTTCTATAGGCTTATAGAACCATGTGTAAAAAAATGAGTGCGCAGGCACTTCCGACACTAAAAAGTGGAGCAGATGTTGTAATCTCTCTCCAGCATGCAAAGCCTAGTCTGCAAATAGAAGCACCCATAGATACAACGGCATGTAAGGCCCAGAATGAAGGAACCATACAACCGTATGGAACAAAACACATAGAGCTTGAGGACAAAATTTGATGAAGACACTTTAGACTCTACAAACTTTAAAACGAAAGGGTACAATTATGGAGGAAAAGCACTATGATGGACATGGAGGACAAGAAGCTGGAAGACAAAATAAAGGAAGAATTTCTCGTCGAAAAACCAAGGATGGTGATGAGCCTCATAAATGGGTAATTATATGGGCTCATTTTACCTCACAACCTAGTCAAATCAACCATTCTCTTAGCTTATTGTATTATTTTTTGATTATATTTATGCTTATAGGGTGAGTTGAGTTAGTTATTATGCCATGTGGTCTAACATGTATTTAATGCAGATTATAGATGGATTTCGAGGTCAAAGTCAAGGATCCAGTGGTCAAATTGCAGAAATAACTCAAAGTAGATAGAGGAGAGGAATTATAGGAGGGAATCCCGCTCATTTATTACTCCTCACTTCGAATTACCCTTCATTCAGCTCGGAGTACAAGCAGTCGAATCATGCACTAAAAGGCAGCCGAGCAAGTGGAAGATGATTGATAGTTATCTCAAGTTTTGGGAGCCAAGCCTCCCTGATTTTAAGGACGTTGTTGGTAGCTTTAGATGTATAAGTAGAGAGGCCTAGGGCCTCATTAGGGTCAGCTTTTTTTTGCTTGTGTAAAATTTGCTCAAATTTCGAGCTTATTATTTTGTGAAAGTTTCATGTAATCTTGCTTTTTTTTTTTATAATGAAGATGGAATCCTTTTTGAGCTAGCACTGAGTTAACTCAGAGGGCTAAAGCTCTTGGGTTAGGGCCCAATCCAAGCAGCCAAGCTTCTCTTTACTTTTATTTGTATACTTTTCTTCAGTTTGTAGATTAATTTGTTGTTAGATGTATTTCCTTTATGGTTAAGAATAGGTTGCTTTTAATGATTTAGTAGCTTGCTTCCATTTATGCTTTCTATAGTAGGTTAAGCAGTGATTAGAGAAGATTCAAAAGGATAGTAGCAGTTCCTTGGCCTCTCTTCCTCCCTATGGGACCATGATTTGAGGCAAAGGCTCTCTTGCTGGCCTAAAAACACAAATTTTCCTCATTCCTAGGACTTCTAGTGTTTGCAGCTCTCTAGTAGGTTGATAGTCCAGTTTTTCTTTCCTTTAGATTTTCCTTATCATGTTCACTTCCTGATTGGCAATATTTCTTTTGCATTCATTCCTTTCTTGCATCATTTATCAGCATTTCCTTCTATGCATCATAGTTTAGGCCATTTTAATATAAAACTTTGTTTTTCCTAGGATGCACTCATTTCATTGGTTGCTTGATTTTCTTGGTTGACTGTCAGTTTCTATGTAGTAGATCTCTTCCAGTAGTAGGCTAGATTACCAGCAATCACACCCTCCATCCGATCCATGCCCTATAGGTCTCCCAAACCTCACCTCAATTCTGCCCTAGTTTCCTTCATTTTTCATAGAACTTCTCCCTCTCTCCTTGAGCAAACCCAATCATCTTTCTCTCTCTTGGTGATTCATGGTAGACCTTAGGCATCGTAACACCTCAATCCAACCTTCATCCACCTTTTCCATCCACTCTTACACCCTCAAAAAAGTGAAAATTGCTCTCGGCCTCCTCCTATAGGCCTCTTGTAGTTTCCCTGTTTTCCTCCTATGGTTTTCCTATTTCCTCCTATAGTTTTTCTTGTAGGCTTTATTTTGAAGGCCGAGTGTGGGAGAAGCCTCTAGAAGGACACCTAAGACCTCCTAGGACCCATCCACACCATCCTATCTCCTCCCAAGCTCCAAAATCGCCGTCCAATGCCACCTATTGGCTGCCACACTCACACACAATAAATTAGATGCATGTTAAATTCACATAATAAGACATAAAAATCGAAAAATATGTTTTTTTCTTATTTACTTCCAAAAATAGAATGGTTAGATGTTTTTTACTTCCTTGAGTAGGTAATGGCATTTCTTTCATGGTTTTCATAGTTTTTTTGGCAAAAGTAGAATTAGCTTGTTAATTAGGGTTTATTAAGTTTTTCTTTACATTCCAATATTTCTCCTTTCCGCAATTAGAATAGTGTTTGTAGAGTAATCTTTCTTTCCTTTCATCACTCATAGAACTTCTTCTGAAATATATAGAAGTTGGCTTGAGCTCCTAGTGATCTCGTGCCGGCTGACCAAGTGACTGCCTACAGTGAGAACTAGTACTTGTGCATACAACACCGACACTTCCAAGTTTGTTACGAACTACCAAGTTCATAAAAGTAAAGTTGGCAGCCCAGGAGTTGTAGCATTCTTGCTGCAATACTAACTCTCACCACTTTTTGGCGCCATTGCCGAGGAAGTGTCAAATTATTATGTGATTACTGCTTTCTTCTATTTCCTATTGCAACATTCTCTAATAGTTTATTTTAGCAAAAGTAGACTAGTCATTTCTTTTATTTCAGTTCTGCATTTCCTTGCTTTCCTTTTCAATTCTGTAAATTCCATTTAGCAAGTTCATTTAAGCTAGTTGCAATTTTTTTTGTTCAATCACAATTTCATTTTCTGTAGGTACAGGAAAAACAAAAAAAACGAACCAAAAATATTTCCTTTCATGCCTCGTAGGAGTAGAGATAACTCAGGAAAATTTTTTCCCAACACCCCTGATGAGCCCCGAAATTGGGTAACTTATTGGGCTCATTTTTCCTAACTATCTTCATCAATCCACCATTTTTCATAGTTTATGCATGTTTTTTATGTATATTTATGTTAGTTGAATGAATGAGGATAGTCACTTGACGAAGAAGGCTAACACGTTGTTAATGCAGATTTTTGGACAAATTTTGGACCAAGGCCAAGTAATTATGAGCCAGATGACAGCCAAGCATGAAGGAACAAGGGTGAGGATTCGTAGGAAGGGTGTCTCTTGTATTAAAGGGCCCTTCCTTGAAATATCCACCCTCAGCTCAGAGTTTAGCAGGCCACTGAAAAGGATTCCCAACGGCAGCCGAGCAGTCTTGTGTAATGTGGCTGATCACTGGCAGTTTGAGCAGCCGAGCCCCTTGAGTTAAGGAGGGCTGTTAGAGACCCTCGTAGTGCGTAAATAGGAAGGCTTCTATCCTTCATAGGTTACTTTTTGGACTGTTTCTTTTTTCACTAGAGTGTTGTTATTTTCTCAACTCATTTTGTAGTTGCTGTTGTATAATGTTCTTGTGACATGGTTATTTTTTAGTAATGGAAAGCAGCTTTATTTGGCCTCAGTTCTGAGTTTTTATTAGGAGCCTATAGCTCTTGTGGTTGGGTCCAACCCAAGTGCCAAGGCTTCCTTTGTGTATTGTTATTTTCTTTTTATGTCTTTGCAAAATAATTTCTATTAAGTAGATTAGAATCTTGCTTGGTTGCCTAGATCATAGTTGATGATTAAGAAGGCTTTTCATGTTCAGATTGATTTGATAGGTTAATAATAGGGAAGATCTTCAGAAAAAGGCTATCAAGCACCTCAGATCTCACCTCTTCCTCAGTGGGATCATGAGCTGGGACTAAGGTGACCTTGCTGCCACCAAAAACACTGTCTTTGCTTCACCATGCAATTATTAGTGTTAGATTCTCATTTGCCGAAGTTGATATCAGTTGTGGTTGCATGCTTAGGTTCATGATTGCATAGTTGCATAGCTACTTCACATGATTTTGTTGTAAATGGACTTCTGTTCATTTTCTTTTCCGTTATCTAGGTCAGATTAGGCTAAAATAACTAGGTCCTTGATTTTCCAAGTCTTTGTTTGTTCAGTTTAAGAAATAACTTGCAGAGCACCTGTAATACTTCTCTATCTACCCATACTCCATCAATCCCACCCACTCCATCCTCTAACCTCGATTCTTGCCTTAAGTTTGCTACATTCGTTCGCTTTTCCCTAATTCCCATATTTTTGTGCACATTGCTACACTCCTCCTTCAATGAATCCAACCATCCTCACCACTCCTCAGCTCCACCCACCAAGTCCTGGACCTCCTCAAACCCTTATCTCACCTCCATACCCACTCCTTCACCTTTCTTCCTCCATCAATCCTCCAAAATCCCCTTTCTGAACATCCTGTAGAAAATTACAGAACATCCTATAGAAACTCAAGAACATCCTGTAGAACCCTTGCAGACTTCCTGTAGAAGCTCACGAAAGCAGTTTCTTGATAGCCAAACTCTGTGAAACTCTTTGGAAGGGTGTTAGGGACCGCTTAGGCCCTCTCTGAACCTTCCCAACCTCCTGGAAGCATTTTCTCTCACCAATCCACCTCTGCACAGTAAAAAACAATGAAAGCACATGCATGATAATTCTTACAACTTATTCAAATCTATAAAAAGATGTTTTCTTCAGATTTTACTATAGAGGTAGCTTAGGCACATGCATTTTACCTTCCTAGAAGTTAATGGCATCACTTCGAGTAGCTTGCATCCTCTTTCTTGCATCAGTAGGGCTAGCTGGTAAAATTAGGGTTTGCTAGGGTTTAGATTTCCTATCAGCTTTTCAGTTTCTTTTCGTAAGTAGATTAGCTTCCTTTGAGTTAGCTTCCATCCATTAGTTAAAAAGATTCTTCTCAAAGCTCATAGAAGTTACCTTAAGCCCCTAGCATACCTGTGCCAGCTGACCAAGTGATAGCTACAGCAAGAGCTAGTACTTATGCATACATCACCGTCACTTCCAAGTTTGTTATGAACTACCGGGTTGATAAAAGTAAAGAAGGGAGTCCCAGGAGTTGCAGCATTATTGCTGCAATACTGGAGCCCACCATTCTTTTTGGCACCATTGCCTAGGAAGTGTTATAGTATTTGTGATTGATGTTTTTCTTCTATTTTCTATGATAAACTTCTGCTAAGTAGTTTATTTCATTTCCATTCTGTAATTTCATTTCTGCAAAAGTAGACTAGACATTTCCTGCTTTCCTAGACTAGCATTTCAATTCTACAAGCATAGATTAGCATTTCAATTTCACAATTTCAATTCCGCAAGCGTAGGCTAGCATTTCATTCCTGCAATTTCATTTCAGCAAAATAGATTAGTCCTTTCCTACTTTCATTTCAATTCCGCACTTTCATTTTAGAAAGATAGATTTTAGTTAGTTGCAATTCAATCTATTTCAGTTTTGCAGGTACAAGCAGAAAAAAAAGCAGCCAAAAATCTTTCATTTCATGCCTCGTAGGAACAAAGACAACACCGGAAAATTCTTACCCAACACCCCCACCACATCACTGAGTCACCCTTCTCTCTTCTTTGGTGGCCATGATCCAACAGAACCTATAGGTGAACCTCTAGAGATATACGAAGATCCTATAATAGAAGAAGAGCAAGAGAACATCCCTCTTGAGACCATGGTTGAACACAGAAATGGTATAGGAGATGAGGGGAGAATAGAAGGTGCTTTTCCCATCTGGGAGACCAATGGGGACATGAAAATGAAAAACATAAGTCCCTCAGCCTTACCTCACTTCCATGGATTGACCACTGAAGACCCTGATACCTTCCTGTTTGAGTTTGTTGTCCTTTGTCGAACTTATGACTATGTCGAGGATGAGCAAAAGTTGAAACTCTTTCCTTCTACCCTCAAGGATGCAGCACTACGCTGGTTCATGGGGTTACCTGGAAACAGTATCGCCACTTGGGCTTAGATGCAGCAAGCCTTTAACAACAAATACTGGGACTACTGTAGGTCAAAAGAAACAAAGGGAGAGAACTTTCGGATGACCATGGGGAATGATGAGTCTTTATAAGACTACGAGGAAATGTTCCAACTTAGTTATAAACGGGCTAGGTGCACACTTGACCCTGAATCTCTGAAGCTAGTTCTGCTCTGAGGTGTCCCTGAAGACCTTCTAGATACCCTCCATTTGCTAGCTAGAGGGGACATCTACCAAATACCTTATGAGGACATAAAGACTATGTTTAGAAACCATTCTAGGGCAGCCCAGAAAAGAGGTGGGCGAATCCACTTTCAGCTAGTACCACCTTCTCCAAGAATGATTTTTCTAATCAGATGGAAGACCTCAAAAGTGAGATGAGACAGACCATTGCCATTCAACTTGAAGCTTTCTGAATCCAACAAAAGAAAGAGGAAGCTGAGAGGGATTTGGCCATTTTCTGTCCCAGATGTACGAGGAAGCAGCCTAAGAATGAGCGTCCATTGCACTTAGTGGAGGTATGTTTCGTTTGTGAGGAAGACCACCCCACAAACCAATGCCCAACCTTACCCGGATTTAAATCCATGTACTAGGGGACTGAGGAAACTGTTGAACCTCTCTACTTTCTAAACCAAAGGAGGCCGCATGGGCCCAGACCTTACCAGCAAGGGATGTAAGGGGTATCCCAAGCTTATTATAGCCCCAACCAATCTGGTCCTATACCTTCTTGGGGTCCCCCTGCTCATCCTTCTTGGTCTGCACCTCCTTCGTGGTCTTATCCATCTCCATACCATACTCAACCTACTGCTCATTCGTTTCCCTCACATGTCCAGCCATAGCCTCAGTGGAATGCACCTCAACAAGGGTGGATGCCCCAATACAACTCTCTTCTCGCCATTTTTCCTCCACCACCTGCTCAACCACAACCATTACCTCTTGCTCCTCCAAGACAACCTCAGATGCCTGCCCAGCCGAACCCAAACCCCAACAACAGACAGGCCCAACAGGTATACACTGGGGAGACAACATGCCCTACCTATGCTGTGGAGATCTAGGAGATCAACCTGTGATTTGGGAAGGTCCTTGTAAACCGCCAACTTCCTCCCCCGGAGGATGAGGAAGAAAAACAGGAAAGTGAACCCAAAGCCATTCCACCCTTTCCTAAGCGACTAACACTAACCAAGCAACCAAACCCAGAGGAGACTGAACTTATGGGAGAACTTAAGCAGTTGTGCATGAAAATACCACTTCTACAGGCCATAAAAGATGTACCAATATACAACAAATTGATCAAGGAGAAGTGTTTCAGGCACCCCAGCAGGCGCAAGAGAGATGCCCAGACTATCAATGTCATAGGACAACTGTCTGATCTAATGTTGGGGCAAGTAATTTGTCCAAAATATTTGGACCCTGGGAGTCTTGTAGTTGATGTCCACATCAATGGCACCATAATCCCCCACACCTTGATTTATCTTGGGCTTCCATTAATGTGATGACCAGGGACACTATGCTTAAACTCAACCTTCAAAGTTTCTTAAGGAAGACCTCGATAGTACCGCACTTAGAAGACCGCTCCACCATGACTCCTGAAGGGATTGTGGAAGATGTCCTGGTCTCTGTTGACTCTTGGGAGTACCCTTCGGACTTCCTGATCCTTCAGCCAAAGGCAAAACTCACTGGATACCCCCTCATTTTGGGAATGCCTTGGTTAGTTACTGCGGATGCTTACATAAGTTGTCGAGCTGGGAGCATGACCATCAAGAATGGGCCTATGTCTAAGCAGCTAGTCCTCTATCCTCCTGCCCAACCTCTGCTAGAACATGACTTACCACTCTGGTTGGAAGTGGGAGATGAGTATGAGGTCTAATCTGCACCTTTTTGCACAGTAGAAGCCACCAGAGGAGGCCCTCAAACCGAGGATGACTTGATTGAGAATTTGATTCAAAACCCACCTCCCGGTGCACTGTCATTAGAGGAGTTGGTGGAAGATACCCAAGCCAATGTTTTAGTGGACCTCTGTGTGACTGATCCGACCTCTCCCAGAGTTAAGAGTGTGGAATTTTGCCCCGAAAGAACCTTAAATATGAGCTCCTCCCTATCTCCCTCCTAGGAGAAGGAGTTGTGTAGCTTATTGAACAATCATTTGGATGCTTTCACTTGGAGCTATAAGGAAATGAAAGGAGTCCACCCTTCTGTCTGTACCCATCACATTTACATTAAAGAGGATTGTAAACCAGTCAGGCAACCTCAGAGGAGAATGAATGAACCCTTAAATACATCGTCAAAGAAGAATTGCAAAAATTGTTGGATGCAGGATTCATCTACCCCATCTCTGACAGTGAGTGGGTCTCTCCTCTAGTGCTTCTTCCCAAGAAAAACGAGAAGTGGAGAATCTATGTAGATTACCGAGAACTTAACAAAGCCACCAAAAAGGACCATTTCCCTTTGCCTTTCATAGATCAAGTGTTGGATGGACTCGTAGGGAAGAAGTTCTTATCTTTCCTGGATGGGTTCAACGGGTATAATCAGATCCAAATCAGCTCAGAGGACCAGGAAAAGACCACCTTCACTTTTTCATGGGGTACTTTTGCCTACCAAGTCCTTCCCTTTGGGCTGTGCAACGCTCCTACCATTTTCCAGAGAGGAGTGTTGAGCATATTTGCTGAACTGGTTCATGATTCGGTGGAAATATATATGGATGACTTTACTCCTTATGGGTCCAACTACCAAGAAGCATTGACTAACCTGGGAAAATTTTTAACCAAGTGTATTGAGATGAACCTATCCCTCAGTCCTGAAAAATGTGAATTCCTGATGACTGAAGGGACTGCGCTAGGTCATACAATTTCTCAACAAGGATTACAGGTGGATCCTAACAAGATCGCTATCATCCAAAAGGTTCCACCTCCTCAAAAGGTCAAAGATGTTTGGAGTTTTCTAGGCTTGGAATGATATTATAGAAGATTCATTAAAGATTTTAGTAAGCTAGCCTCCCCATTGTTTAGACTCCTAGGGAAAGATGTTAAGTTTAAATGGAATAACGACTGCCAAGAGGCTCTGGATGAATTGAAAGTTAAGCTGGTATCCGCCCCGATCTTGAGGGGTCCAAACTAGGCCCTACCTTTCCACATCCACACTGATGCCTCGAACAAAGCCATAGGGGAAACGTTAGGACAAGTTGAGGAGAAACTACCATATGCCATATACTTTGTTAGAAAAAACCTGTCCAATGTAGAGATGAACTATACTATAACCGAGAAAGAGTTCCTGGTTGTAGTCCATTCCATAAACAAGTTTAGACACTACATTATTGGTTATCAAGCATTCATACACACTGATCATGCTGCGATTAGATATCTCATGAATAAGCCTGATGTAAATTCTTGTATCATTAGATGGTTACTTTTTTTGTAGCAATTTGATTTAACTATTGTCGACAAGCCAGGTAAGGAAAATGTTGTTGTTGACTTCCTGTCTAGATTGGATTTTCTTGTAGGTGAACGAGGGACAGTGGATGACCAGATGCTGGATGAACACCCATTTGCTATCTCATTACTCTCTCCATGGTTTGCTGATATAGAAAATTACTTAGTCTCAGCACAGTTCCCTCCTCATCTATCCTCAAAGGAAAAGAGCAGAATTGTGAGGAAGAGTGCCCCATTCACTTGAATCGGGGGCAACCTGTTTAAACTTGGCCAAGATCAGATCTTGAGGTGTTGTGTTAGGAAGGAGGAAGTCTTTGACATCCTCCTAACCTATCACGATGGGCCCTGTGGAGGCCACTTTGCAGCAAAAAGGACTGCCTTCAAAATTCTACAAGCAGGCTACTATTGGCCTACTCTCCATCAAGATGTCAGAAGATACATCAGCCAGTGTGACCGATGTCAGAGGATGGGGAAACCGACTCCAATGGATGAAATGCCTCTCCAACCTCAAGTGACCTTCGAACCATTTGAGAAGTGGGGCATGGATTTTGTGGGTCCTATAAATCCTCCTTCAAAGCAAAGGTCTTACATCATTGTGTGCACTGACTACCTGACAAAGTGGGCAGAAACAAAGGCAATCAAGGCAGCAACAAAAGAGAAAGTTGGTGAGTTTTTAAGGGAAAATATCTTCTATAAGTTTGGCTACCCAAGAGAGTTAGTCACCAATCAAGGAAGCCAGTTCACCTCTAACTTGATTGAATATCTACTCGCTCATCACAAGATCAAGCACAGAACTTCCACCTCGTATCATCCACAAGCAAATGGGCAGGTGGAAGTCACTAATAGAGCATTGAAAGAGATTTTGACTATGGTGGTGAGAAGCGGCAGAAAGGATTGGGAAGATCGCCTGGTTGAGGCCACCTGGGCCTACAACACCACTTGGAAAAATACAACAGGTTTCACACCTTATGAGCTGGTCTACGGGAAGAAAGCTTTGTTGTCCATAGAGTTTGAGTACAACACATTGAGGGTGGCAGCCCAGTTGGACTTAGATATCAGCCATGCTTAATGTGAAATATTACTGTAGTTAAATGGATTAGATGAATAGAGAATGCATGCTCTCCTCCACTCAGAAGTAGTCCAACTCCAGAGGAAGATATGGCATGACCGACACCTTAATGAAAATCAATTCCAGCCAGGAGATTGGGCGCTCCTGTATGACTCAAGATATAAGGATTTCAAAGGGAAGATGAGGACAAGATGGTTAGGACCATATACAGTGGAGAAATGCAATGAGAATTGTTTAGTCCTTATCAGGACCATTGATGAAGAAGCCATCCTCATGCTTGTCAATGGGCATCGATTGAAAATCTACAGGAAACCCCTTTCGAGGCAGGAGTTCATTGAAAATTTGGACAAATCAGTGCTGGTAGTGGAGCAGGGCCCTATCCCTATTCCACCCACACCTTGATCATCAAAAAAAAAAAAAAAA
>APFE031369251.1:0-12163 GCA_000404065.3 Pinus taeda
ACTCTCTAATTCTATATATATGTGTGTGTGTGTGGAAAGAGAGATTAGAAAATATTAATGTATATATTTGTGAGAGAGATTATATCCTAGGCATATATGTTTTGTATTTATGAATATGAGGAAAGAGAATGTGAATCATAACTAAGATACTCGAATGTTAACAATAAAATACTAACAAAAAAAAAAACTTATAGTTAAAACATTTTATTATTGTGTTGCTCAAAACTAGCATAGATGCATCTTAATTTAGGATCTACCAAGAGTTAAGAGGAATCAAATCTCTAGAGGTGTAAAACTTTCCTCCTGTTTTGCACTCGGAAATGTAAGACACACAAACTGAAAACCAAATAAAATTTATTTTAATTGATCTCAAACAATGATGTACAATGTGTACATATTAATACATACAAGAAATAGTTGAATTAGTTCTAGGGTCTTCTTGGGCTCCAATAACTACCCAAACTAACCCAATCTTTAATCACGAAGATTAGTTGTCTAACATTCCCCCTGAATCCGAATGGATGTACCAAAGTCCAGGAATGAGAGCTCAAAATGAAAAAAAATGCATCTCACCCGAGAGTTGAATGTCTCTCAAAAATGATTTTTTTAGGATGACCACAAACCAATATAGGAGAACTCAAAGGGTCAACCAACACCAACTCTAGAATCTTGATAGCAATTCTTAGAAAAACAAAAAATGTGGTTTTGAAGTGACCACAAACTCTAGAACTATCATAGCAGTTCCTCAAGCAATTCCAAATATGGAAGTGCTCAATCAACTCAACTCTGACTCAAGCTTGCCTGACATCTCGAACTTGAACCTGTAGTAGACCATCAACAATTCCCCCCTTGTCGGATGTAGGGTGAGAAATATTTTTCATCACTGCAAGGCTGCTCATCACTCTCGAACATATTCTTCCGTATGACCTGTAAATCTTATTGGGTGTTTTCATCTAATCCCAAGAAGCAATCCATCTCAAATTTAGCTTCTCTCTTGCAGTAGTCTTACTTTGGGAACATCTATTTTATGTTGATTTCGCTTTCATCAAAACATTGATCTTTCACATGTCGAACTCTGTTACATTGTTGGCATCTATCAACTTGTTCTGGAACAACACCATCTAGAAAGCCAACGCTTCAAAATTGTATAGGTTTAGTAAAATCTGAAATGTGAAAAGATACATCCAGAATATCCTTATTTGAAACCCAAACCAGTTCTATGTTTATTGTGTGTAATCTCTTCCCATGGTCTTATAAAAGTTTTGGTAACGATAGGCTTCACATGTGTATGCAAATAACTCTTGCATACACTTGGTTGAACATGACTTTCCGTTGCACCCAAATTTTCTCTTGAAATCACTTCATTACTCGGATCATTCTCTAACTGATGATCAGGCTCAAACAAAATTTTGTTTTGAGCAAGAACAGGGCTTAGAATTCTTCTTTTGTAATTCATGTAGTTCATCTCGCTAAAACTAGAATTCTAGCTCCAAGAATTCAATTTTTCTTTTAGCATTTTGCAAACATGTTTGGATGTCAAAGAGTGTGTGCTTTTTGACTTGGACACTGTTATGAATAGTAGACGACATTAAACTATTCAATAATTGTAACACATCATCGAGTTTGGTCATTTTCTCCAACAATCAACTTTGAAAAAAGAGGTGTCTGCTCCCATCGAAAATGCACCCTTTTACAACATAATTCGATAAGTAACAATGGTCGGTATAATAAGAGATGAAAGGCAAACCTTCAAGTCCACAAAACTAGTAAATACAATAAGGAGATTCCACTTCTATATTCCTCCTAAAAGCACTTCTCAAATGCTTTCTATCAACTCGTTGGCATCTATCAACTTGTTCTGGAACAACAAAATCCATAAATCTAGCACTTCAGAATTGCATATGTTTAGTAAAATCTAAAATGTGTAATGTGAAAAGATACATCTAAATTATCCTTATTGATACCAAAACTAGTTCTATGTTTATTGTGTGTAATATTTTCCCATGGTCTTATAAAAATTTTGGTAACGATAGGCTTCACATCCGCATGAAAATAACTCTTGCATACAATTGCCTGAACACGACTTTCCGCTGCACCGAAATTTTGTTTTGAATTCACTTCATTACTCTGATCATTCTCTAACTAATGATCAAGCTCAAACAAAATGTTGTTATGAACAAGAACAGGTTCATAATTCTTCTTTTGTAATTCATGTAGTTCATCTCACTGAAACTGGGATTCTAGAACCAAGAATTCAATTTTTCTTTTAGCATTTTGCAAACACGTTTGGATGTCAAAGAGTGTGTCCTTGCTGACTTGGACACTGTTATGAATAGTAGATGACATTAAACTATTCAATAATTGTAACACATCATCGAGTTTGGTCATTTTCTCCAGCAATCAACTTTGAAAAAACATGTTTCCACTATCACCGAAAATGCACCCTTTTACTACATAATTCGACAAGCAACAATGGTCGGTATAATAAGAGATGAAGGGTAGACCTTCAAGTACACAAAACCAGTAATATAATAAGCCAATGCCACTACTTTCTTCCTCCTAAAACACTTCACAAATACTTAAACCAAAAGTATGCCAACAGTTTACAATGTAAATTATACAAAACTAAAATTTAAAATGCCCAACCGACAACTTTTAAGGTGAAAATAATTCAAGCATATCTTGTTGTCAATGTCACCATTTCAATCAAAAAAATTAGCCACATCTCAAAAACACATCCTATCTGCGGCATATTTAAGCAACTTCCAAAAAATGTCTCTGCAAGGACTTGAACTTATAACTTGTCTTCATTATACCAAATTAGTTCTTCTAACCACAATTTCTTTTCATTCATTGATTTTATATTTCTATAATCAATGCTTAATATGTCAACTTCTTATCTATTGTGGCATTATGACTATATTCAACTTATACATAAGAAACATAATAAGAAAATTTCTCACCTCTACATCTGGAGCAATTCATTAGCCATACAATCATCTGTCACAATTGCTGGAGAAATTCATTTGCCATTCATTTATTGTTTCTTTATTTACTGTTTAACAAAAATCAATATTAATTCATGCAACAGCTCCTAGATCTAACTTATAGGTAATAAATTTTCGTCACTTTATTCTCCCTTCTTTGCCTCTATATATTCCGCTGTGACAGACAACTCAATTTGAGAATGCTACTAGGTTTTTATTTCGAACTGAAAGGAACGCAACACGAAATAATGTCAGTCAACTGGTTTGGAATTGGGTATGAATTATGCAACTGGTGGATCAAATGGGACATTTGGTGCCTCTGGACTTGAGTGAAAGGGTGCACACAATCGAATGGAAAGGGCAATGACTGCATATTTTACTCCATAAATATCGAAAACTCCTAGTTGTTGCGTAACTACATTTGCATAATGATAATCGTGAACACCATTAGAATGGATCGATATCAAACAATGAAATCGCCAATGGGAAGGAGAATAAGAAAGAAAACATCAACCACACCTGGAAAGTATGTGACCTCTATCCCACGTCTTTGTCTCTCAATGATATTCATTAGCAACCAATTCACCTAAGTCTTCTTCTTCCGCGTAGTCTTCCTTGTTCTTTCTGCCACCAATTCAAGGGATTCATGTGCATCTATCACTATGCTCCACCTCTAACAACACTTTACTGCTAACTCAAGTTACCAAACTTTTAATTGATCCACTTTTTCTCACTCTTCATATCTCTTCCAGACCCATTAGACTGACTCCTCACGCTTTCTAGGGCTGCTTCACATAGCAAACAATGATGGTCTTTTCTCCTCTACAGCGATACTTCTATTGCTTTACGAACCCTTATGGAGCATCGCGACCAAATGAGCCAGACAATCTCGCTAAGAAAGACGAGGAGCCAGACAATTAAAAACTAAATTATAGGTCTGATAGACCAATTTGGTCTTAGTGGATGTTAACCACTATCATCATCATCATCATCATTAATAAAAATAGATATATTTTAATTATTATTTTAATATGCAAAGAATGAAAGATTTGGACTAAGCTAATAACTAAAATATAAAATATAGAAAAGGGGACTAAGGACTAAAGAATGGAATCTATTGATCTTCAAAATGAGGCATGGATAAAAGATAAATTATCAATCGTAAAAAATATAAAAATAAAACTAAAGACAAAGGGGCATAAATCATTTAATTAAAACGATTAATAAAAGAAAACTAAAAAAATATATAAAATCCAAATTTCATCCAAAAATAAATAAAATTAAAGGAAAAAAAACTAAAGGGATAAAAAAATGTTAACAAAGGAAAGGGGACCAAAGATGAGATCCTAAATCTTGGGGGCAGAAATCTAAAAATACCATTAAAACTATTCAATCAAAACTTAAAAATAAAATACAAAGGGAAACCAAAGAGATAAAAAGCAACCACAAGGATAAAGAAAGGCTAAGATGAAAGGGTAGGGATCCAACAACTACTAATTTTCCAGCTACCATCCCTATTAAGATTGTTATGTCTCCTTTCAATTTCAATCACCCCCCTAAATTTTCGGTGACGAAAGTGAGCAATCTTCACAATAATCTGGGCCTCCTCAATGCATATGTGATGCTTCATCTTATCCACATGTTCCGCAAAGCCGAAGAGTGGGTCCTCCCATGCTTGATGTCAACTGCGTGCTCGTTAATCCTTTGATTTATAGATCGGCCTGTTTCACCAATGTATGGAGTACCACAAGAACAAGGGATAACATCAACACCCTTCATATCCTTAAAGTCTACTGGGTCCTTTATAGACTTTAAGGAACTATGGATGGCGTTAAGAAGCCTAAAGGATGAGGGAACATTATGGTTCCTTAGGATTCTTGCAATCCTATCAGTGGTCCCTTGGATGAAAAGGAGATGCACCCCTAAAAACCGATCAGAGCAGTCTTTCTTAACCTTAGGAACTTGGCTAGCTTTAAGGAAAGCTTTATGCCCTTGATGTCTATTATATCCATTATTAATGAAAACATTAATAAGATGGTCTTTCTCTTTGGAGAGGTGGCTTTCGTTAGAAACCCTCAATGCATTAGTAGCTAGCGTGTTGAGAACACCTAACTTTTGAGCCGGGAAATGATGAAACTTTGCATGAAGATACTACTCAATATGAGTTTTCTTTCGAAATATCTGGTGAGAGAAAGAACCATCATCCTTTTTCGAAATAAGGACATCAAGGAAAGGAAGGAAACCATCAACTTCTTGCTCCATAGTGAACTTTATGGAGTTGGATTGATTGTTGAGATGTTGGAAGAACAGATCTAACTTCCCTTGACCATGCGTCCAAATGACACTGGTGTCATCCACAAATATTTTCCAAAGCATTGACTTAAACCGAGTTGAGGCCAAAGCTTTTGATTCAAATTCTTCCATAAAATTAGCAACAATAAAAAACAAAAAAACCCATGAATACACTACAAATATATTCATAAAATAAAACAGGTGAAAAAAAAATACACAGTAACTCATACAACAGATTTTTTCAAAAAAATCTTGTTGCCACCACTTTTGTCCAACCTAAAATCACTAACCAGAGTAACCACTTTTAAATACTCATAAATATTCCAATATTTTGATAGCCTGCAAAAAGAGAATACCATAGATATTATTAAATCACGATAACATAACACCATCTATCATAAACCTATGACCAAGTTAGGTCAAGGTCACTTAACCTTCACTTAACAAATTTAATAATTCCTACGTGAATTTAACTTGGTGTATAGAAATCGATATATTACCCTTTACTCCGTCACCCAATTCAATAACGAATTAATGACACTCCTATAGTTTTTTTTTTAATTGGTAAACAATGAATGAAAGATAATAATGTCTAAATAGGCTTCAGAAAAATATGTCACCTAGATACAACCATATGAATTTAACATGTGATCAACACTTATCCACCAAAGTGTCTACTAATTTACATCCAAGGATATAACATTATGAAGCGTCATTTTCTCTTGCTTCACTTTCCACACCTCTTTATGCTCTAAATATAATTATAGTTATTGGCCCTCAAGTATAAAGTATGTTGCATTCTCGTTTTATATTTAAGTTCCACACCCTATTTAATTTCCACGTCCTAATCTTTACAATAGTAACAATTTTTGTATAAACGAAAGTTATATGTGGATGTAATTGGATTTTATTAAGTTTTTTCTCTTAATTTTATTTTAGAAAAATAAGTACTTGATCTCATTCTTTAACTTCACTTCAAAAATATTTTACTATTAACTTCACTTCAAAAATATTCTCCACCATAAAAGTATTGAGTTAACCTTTAATTAAGCATGTATTTCTGTGGGTAAATATTCTCATATGATATATTGAATCTCAAAACCATTTAGATTTTCCCAGCGTTATAACTCCATTGCCATATTAGATCTTAGTTAATCTATTAAGATCTCATTTTTGGTTGATTTAAGAAACTTTTTCTTATTCTAATGTTTTGTACTTCATAGTTATCATTACCTTGTTCTAGAATCCAATAATGCACTTCCATGCATGAACATTGTAAGGAAATATCTCCTCGTTCATCCTAAGCACCAAAAACATTTATTTTCCTCCCATGATGACTCCACCATCAATACTTCATCTTTTACGCATTGAGCATCTTGTTAAATAGAGAGGAACTTCCTTTTTAAAATTCCACCATCATACATTTCCCTATGTCATCATGCATCACAAGCACACTATCTTAGCTATGATACAAAATTCATGCACATAATATATAATAATTAAACATGAAAATAATTTATTATTAGGGAGCAATCATGTGGCAAGTGATTCCTCCGTAAACACGAAGTTTATGCAACACAACATAATGCACATTTCAAAGATTTCTTATTTCCCAAGTACTCTCACAATGTACCCACTCTACTAAATATTCCCCACCTTCACTTTTCACATACTATCCCAACCTACTTTATCAACATGAAGATTTCCCTCACTATTGAAACATATCTTGTGATGGCTTCCATACAATTCTAACACGCCATAGTTAACACAATCATTTCAATCTCAAATATAAGGGTTCTCAATCATCTATTGCCAACATTAGAATTTTCATTTATATATTGTATTTCAATGCAAATCTCATGTATTAGGACCAACAAAAACCCTTCAAACTTGCACTATTACATTCAATCAGCACCACACACATATATATCCAACATATAAATAGTAATCCATATATACATTCTATTAATGCGCTTGGTATAGTATAAATATAAATAATCAATTTCTACTCCAATCATGGTGCATAAAATTTATTTAGTTAAGTAAAGAAGCTAACAAAATTATCCTTACCTAAGTATGGGAGTTACCTTTTCGTTGCATTGAAATAAATCAATCAACCCATCTCCTTCATGTGCCTTTCCAATGTAATGACAACATTCCCTCCTATGAAATAAGAGTCAATGAAGTGGAATTAAACCTCCTCCACTTGATCTCCAAAATTAACCTGGGTTGTTTGACACTTCATATTCATATTTCTAGTTTCCCTTTTTGTTCTTTTATGCCTCCATGAGACACATACACACTTCATTCAAAGGCCAAGTCATGACTACCCATTTCTCATGATATTCGTCCTTCACAAATAAAAAATCATCATGGTATTCATCCTTCACAAATTAAAAATCATCGAAAGAAAGGCATGATCTCATGAAGTCAAGTAATATGCAATCAAGTGGTAAAGATATGCATAGTCCATTTAACATGGTAACGAAACCCTTTCTTTGTTTGTGAGTTAAACAATGAAGAAAAAGAAAACTTGTATGGCCATCAATCTTCCTATATATAGTTCCTCATCTAACCATATACATTTTCAATGTCCTAGTTGAGTTTTGTTTCATAATCTTTTTGACATGGTTTGTAGATGTCGCATCCAAGAGTAGACATTACTTTTGGTCCTAGAAGTGAATATCAAATTGCTTTGACAACACTCTTCATAACCATTTTACACATGTTTTATAGTATTAAATAACTCAATAAAATCATCATTGCTTAGCTAAAAAAGTGGTTAATCCTTTAGTGCAAGGCTAATTGGGCAAGAATTACCCTTTCCTACAACACTTGCACAACTCAATTTGGAAACTGAAATAAACTCAAGTATGAAAAACAATAATAGAAAGAAATAAACCACAACATGACTTCTTTTATATAATTATGTTGGTAATGGAACTTAAAATTCATGTATCACCAAGGGGTCTTTTGGCTAAAATGATTAATTAAATAAAAGGGAGCAAGAATAATGCAATACAAATAATTAAACAACGTCAATCAAGCAACAACAATAGGTCCAATCCCTCCCTCACATGTTTTTAACTAGTTTAAGGCTTAATTAAATATGCATTCATCATAGAAAATTCAATGGATTCCCATTTTAAACCAAGGGAACAATTTACCTTCTTTCCCCACAAAATCTATTGGTTCTTCTTCCCATTAGTTTCTTCAAGAGTTAAGGATCTTTGGTTGTCACTTTGCAATTCTACCCAACAGGGACATCAAAATTTCCCTTCTTTATATTAATATTTGGATCTACCCAACATTATTGTTGGAACCAATTTCTTCTCTACTTCCAAGATTCTTCACTTCTCCACAATTGTATCCAACAAATAAAGTGAAATCATGTTCTTATTCTTTTCAAGATTGCTAGACACTTTCCCTCCATTTTCCCTTGTACATTCTAGATATATAATTCTACCAAGCGGGCTTGCTGAAATTACTTCTTGTTCTTTATTTTCCTTTGCCAATTTCTTTCCTTCTCTTATTTTCATTCTCTATAGGTATGTTTCATTGAATGAAATGACTACCTCCCCACTTCTTTACTTATTTTTTTTACTCTTCTCTTCTCCTCCTCTTCCTCTTTCTTTTATGTTTGAGCTAGCCACTTCATTGAGAGAACTACCTCCTTAATTAGTGGTCTTCCCCTTAAATCCTTTACATCCCCTCCCTTTATAAAATCTCAATGGCCATCATAAACGAAAATGACAAAACTCCATAGTGATCCAAGTCATTAAATCCAAGAGAAGAATGAATGATGAAGTATGCACTTGCATCTGACTACACAACTGGGAGAAAATCTAAAACTTGTGTTGAGACATTAGGCTATTACTCCCTCAAGGACATGTGCTTTTTTAACACACACACACACACATTTTCCTCTTTGGATCATTTCTTCCACTCCATACTTTGATTCACTTTTGATTTTATGATTTTCTGATGGAGGATTTCTCAAGGTTCATGGATCCATTCCCTATTGCAAATAAATTTATCATGGAGCAATATGGCTCCATATCTAACTGCTAACGGTGATGGACCTGCCAACATGTTAGGGGATCTCCCCGATAAGCAGTCCCAACTAGACCTCATACTGTTTGGTGTAGGAGTTGCAACAGTGGGTTGTACAGTATCACCTTGACCACGGTTTTGCATAGAGGCAAGTAAGATGTCCCTGTTGGTAGTAAAGGTGTGACATATGCAGTAAGTCAAAGAAGATGCATGAGCATTTCTAACACACATAGGGTGAGGTGAGTGAGCCCCTTGGAAATCTGTGAAAGTACGAAGTTAAGAAGGGTACACACGATCTAAGAAGCATCACAACATGGAAGGAAAGTGAGCTAGAAATCCAAAGTGATGGTTAAACCAACAACACATTTCAGTAAGATTGATACATACATATACAAAAAATAGCTACACATGCATGCGTAAGTAAACATATACATATATCATTTAGAGTAAACAAGATAGATGAAATACAATATGACATATGCATGAAACGAGTTGGCTCTGTTATATTAAGAAGTGTAAGTTCCAGTCATACAATACAACCATAACCAACCACTAGTTCCGACAACGGAACGTTACAGTCACTACCGCTTGCTCCTCCAAAGAGATATACTAGCTCTGCATAGCGGAGAAGCCAAGGCTCATTACAATACTGTCCAAGATTTCTCTAAGATACTCCTATTGGAAGCTTGGCTGATCAAAATCCTATATAATGAGTTATGTGGGACTATATATAACAAAGGGTGGGGTGGCTCTTGACATTCCCCTTTGTGATTGTTCATCTATCCTCATAGTCTTCATCTACTCTATGACTGTTACATCCACCTATCAACACTTGAACTTACACTTGACAAGACATCACATACAATCTTCACATGCACCCATGTGAGACAAAATAGGCTTGAGAGAGACATGCAAGACATCACATACAATCTTCACATGCACCCATGTGAGACAAAATAGGCTTGAGAAAGACATGCAAGACATCACTATGACTTGGACAACCATGGGAAGACCAACTCTCGTCCAGGTTTTCCAGGTTTTGAGGCAATGGAAGGTCCTAGTACACCTCTTCTTAATTATAAAGACTAATTGTATGCAAAAAATAGCAAATAGAAAGACATGTAATCCTTTAGAATAAGGGTTTTTGGATTTTCCACAATGAAGCTTAAGATGAATTTCTCGTTCTCATTAACATTTATTGTGATTATCTACTCACATTCATGGAGGCGCAGTTATGCTGCGACAGTTTGTCACAGTGCTATTTACAGTTTTGGAGATTCTCTGGCTGACATGGGGAACTGGTTAGCCTCAAATCCTGTTGCCGCTAGAAACATCGCTAGATCGCCTTATGGTGAAACTTATTTTAAGTGAGAAACAGGCTGGTTTTCGGATGGTCGATTAGTTGTGGATTATATCGGTATGTTGGAAGCTTCTTATGAATAAAGAGCTTTTTGATGTTTTCAAAGTAATAGGTTAATTACTTTCGGTATTTGACAGCTCAAGCTTCAGGTCTACCTTTCGTGACTGTAACACTAGTAAGTTTGAAGTGGCTGGAAGCATGGTTAACAATAGCGGTGTTAACTTCGCAGTGGCTGGAGCCACGGCCTTGGAACCTGGTTTCTTCGTAGCAAAGTCAATCTCGCCACCTATGACTTCATTTTCGCTGGACACGCAGATCCAGTGGTTTTTGGAGTTTAGGAAAAATGTTTGTTCCAAATCTCCAGGTTCCTGATCTTGATCTTTATAAGATGATTTAGCTAAATTTCACTCATTCTTTGAATTTATTAAAGTATAGGAAAAATGGTTGTTCCAAACCTCCAGGTTCTTGATCTTGATCTTTATAAGATGATTTAGCTAAATTTCACTCATTCTGTGAATGTATTAGAGTATAGGAAAAATGTTTGTTCCAAATCTCTAGGTTCTTTATCTTGGTCTTTATAAGATGATCTAGCTAAATTTCACTCATTCTATGAATTTATTAACCTCTAACTGTAAGGGATTCAAACTTGTGACTAATTTTGTCAAAATATGTAGACTGTGAGAAGCATTTTGCAAATGCATTGTTTATGGTGGGAGAGATCGGCGGAAACGACTACAATGATCCATTTATGCAGGGACGGCCGACGGACGAAGTGGAAACTGTTAGAGGCAAGGTGTGCAGCAACTAAACAAATATACACAGCAAAAATAATCATACACAAAAGACACAGCAATTAACGTGGTTCACCCAACCAATCTGGGCTATGTCCACCAAACATAGGTATCGGAAATCTTTATTAATCAAACAGGAGATTACAAAATAATCTATTTCCTCACAAACTATCATACCTCAAACAATTCATATGGACATCTGATTTATAGCAAAGAGAATCTAACTGCCTCATAAATCCTCTCACAACAAATATAGGATGCATTAACTCTCTCCCAACAACCTGGAGCTAATCTAGCAACAAATTCCTATTGTTGTAACCTACTGAGATTTTTGCCTATTTTATTTAAAACAAAAAATCTCAACAATATCCACCTTGACAACAATTAGCCTGATGCCTTGTTTCTTTATTACTTTATCTTTTCTGCAAGCCAAGAGAAGCCAAACACCATCGTAGCTTCTCTAACAAAACTGGTTTCGTGAACATGTCTGCACAATTCTTCTTTGTATGCACCTTTTCAAGAGAGACTCCTCTTTCAGTGATAACCTGTCTTACAAAATGGTACTTGATCGGTATATGCTTTGATTTACTATGATAGGCCGGATTCTTAGCCAAATGTATTGCACTTTGACTGTCACAAAATAACTTGATGTTGTCCTGCAACCTACCAAATTCACCAAA
>APFE031369274.1:0-10824 GCA_000404065.3 Pinus taeda
CTATTAGTGTATTCTTATGCCTAGGAATATGATGATATGTGATGTAATCAAAATTTCTTTCCAATAGACGAATATGAAAATAAATTCTTAATATGTGAGGGTTTCTGACAGAATATTTCCCACTGAGATGAAGAACAACAAGTTGTGAATCAAGGTTAACAACCATTTCCCGAATGTCAAGAGCGATGGTTTCTGATAAACAGCTTGATAACTACGCTATATTCAACAATGTTATTAGTTGTTTGACCCAAACAAATACCTTGAAGATAAATAAACTCACCATTAGGAGCATAGATAGCCCAGGCCGCAGAAGGTAGATTCTCGGTACTACGACAAGCACCATTAGCGAAACCAACGTAAGGAGTCACAGACATCTGCAAAGTAGGTGAAGACATAATAAGCAGGAAATTTGCTTGAAAAAACACACCAACCCAAACTTTCACAAAAATGAATAACACACTTATGTACAAAAGTAGCCATGCGAGATTACTCAAGCATAGTACTTCTTGAAGAAGTCCATCACCGGACTTGGGTAATAAATCAACAGCAAGGAAAACTAGAGTTTTACCGTTGACATGACATGTAAGCATCGACTCAGCCAAATAATAGAGTAAAATTCATAAAAGGATGTGCCCCCATACCCCTTGGGTGAGTGAGGGCTACAAGCCGTAAGATGAAAACCCCATTGCGATAATGGGTCAATAGTAGAAACTCAAAGGGATGAGGCAAAACTAAACTCATGATGAGAAAAAGGTGCCCCCAGTTGAAATATCTTGACAATATCAGGGTAAACAAAAATGTCAATAGGCAGTGCTGGGTTAATATTACCCATGTTCCCTTCTGACCAAAATTCATGAGTCATGATAGGCATCCGAAGTGGTTGGGTCGGGAAACGAGAATAGAACTTCTCAACATAGGTACACATGACCGTCGAGCTAGGAAAGGATGAGGAATGATGATGAGTATCATTCCATAGTGCTTCCTCTAGAGACATAATTTCCATGATACTTTCATCAGAAGGAAAAGTGTCAATTAAGGGATCAAGAGAATCTGAGGAACCAAGCCACGGGGATTGAGAATACGTGTCAAGAGACATACTCGAAATAGTATGATTAGTAGGTACTGAAGTTGAAGCTGAAACAATCTCCACATAATTGATTTCGACAAGGTTTAACAGCATAATATCACCCCATGCATCAACAAGATCAGGAGAGGGAATGATCCAAGGATCATACTTAACCGACATCATATTGACTAAGGTAACATGCAGAGGTGGGAGAGGAAAAATACCCATCATGGTGAGATCTTTAAAAATTCTAGTCCCCACACTCTCATAAGGAGCACCGGTATGCTTCACATAAGGAACATTGCCATCCGAGGAAGAAGAAGCAAAGAAAGACAATTGGTTGACCGTGACAATTTTCCCTCGATAGGGAAAATGGAGCATGCAGAATAGAGAAGAGGCCACAACGTGCATATCATGTGTCCAACTCCATCCGAGTAGAAAATTATAATTAAGATGTGCATCCAAAATTTCTACTTCAACATGTACTATCTTTCTTTCCAAGGTAATGTTAATATTAGGAAGGACATTAAATGGTCGAGAATCACACCCATCAAAGGGTTCCAAAGTGTTAGGTGATTGGTTCAAGGTGGGGGAACCAATTTCCTTCCAACAAGAGACAAACATGATGCAGGTGGAAGCACCTTCATCAATGATGATCCTGTGAATTTTCTTGTCATTAATGATCACCTGAATGAGGAAGGAAATCTGATGAGGTAGGCGTGGAACATGGTTTTCCAGATCACAACAAATGAGATTGAAATCAGATGGATCAATAACTCCAATAGCTGACAACAATGCTTTTTGCTGAGAAGGACAACTTTGAAGGACCTCGAGAGAAAACATGGTTGATGGCGCTTAAGCCAAATCCTCAACAATGTTATAATGTTGAGCGGCTCGAGCATTTGGATTATATGAGGAATTTCGCAGCACCCTCCAAGAGGGTGGTCGAATAACAGAATCTAGATTAGGTTTCTATATATAGAGAGGACTAGAGGTAGACAGGATAGAGGAGGAAGGGGTACCTTCTTTCTCTTCCCCTACTGTTAGAGTAGGTGTTTGATAATCTTTCGATCTGGTAGCCACATTTATAGGTGTACTCATCATAAACACTTGGGAACCTGAGGAAGTGAAAGACTGAGATTGGTCTACCATTTGAGTTTATGGGATGGAAAGGGCTCTTTCAAGACAGTTAGGGTCCCTTTGAGAAAGTGACTAACTTCAATCCATCAAGGAAAATCATTAGTGTAGTTACCCTCCTCATAGATGAGGCATGCATACTTGGGAAACTTTGAGAAGCATCACCAGCATGCGACTTAGTAGGGCCCTGTTTCGGGGCATCGGATTTAGCTTTTCCTTTGCCCTTCCTTTTAACTTTAGAGGATTTGTCCACTACGGTAGACTAGACAGTGTGAACCTTAGCGGTTTTACCAGGACCACGGGAATTTCAATAGGGATCATTGGAACTAGTGTTTAAGACCGCCTTCTTCTTGGAAGAAGATTTCACGGGGGTCAGAGACATGGAACCAATCACTCCATCAACATGTGAGGTAGCTGGAGACTTCGATGTTGTTAGATTGGATGATGGTCTTGGAGCATTGGGCAACATATCATATAACATGCCAGATTGCGAGTACATGAGATCTAAGTACTAGGCACGAGAAATGGCTTGCTCCTCACTGACACAACCACCCATAGATATGTCCTCAGCAGTTTTGCTAAAGAATGACTTGGTAAATCATTCTCTCAACAACTGATTAGAAATTTTAAAATTGATCAGGCGATGCTAACACCTCCATTCATGGATGTGATCGGAGATATGGGTCGCAGTTTCTTGCTTAAGCGATGTAAGCATATGGGTGCTAATTTCATAATGAACTGGCAGCTGTAAATGTGTGAGGAAAGCCATAGAAAAAGTGTTGAATTCATTGTAGGTACCTCGAGGAAATTCAATGTACCACTTGGTTGCAGCACCTACGAGAGTTCGTTGAAAAATTTGGACATGGATGGAATCATCAATGTACAAATTGGAGGAGCACCAGAGGTGATATGTCATCATGTGGACTTGTGGATCCTCCTTGGATTTTCCCCAAAACTTCAGATAATCACTCAGAATCTTGGAAGAAACTAGAGGCGAGTATGGTGAATGAAGAATGGGATCATTCGTGAGTCTAGAAACATCTGGTAGCTCTAATCTGGCCAAGAATTTAAATTGTGTATTAAAAGGCATTTGAGGCCTTTGAGCAAGATCACAGTATAGAACCCATCCTTGTTCGTAAGGATTTTGTCCCCATAGTGGATGTTTTGTCTATATGGCATTTGATTTTACCCCCACTGCAGGTTACCATGCCCGTACGAAGGATTTTCGCCTGGGTAGCCTTGATACTATCCAGCCATAGGCTATTGATAAGAAACATACGAGTTAAAAGGTTGTTGAGCCTGTTGACCTTGGACATACGGATTTTGCACCTGTTGCCCCTGAACTAAGGGTTTTGAACCTAATACCCTTGGACACAAGGATTTTGCACCTGTTGGCCTTGGACATAACGATTCTAAACCTATTGCTGCAAGACCTGACCTTGACCTTATAAAGGTTGACCATGTTGATATGAGTACAAGGGTTATTGTTTCCTAGGATGACCTTGGTGCTGCAAGGGTTGGCCTTGCTACTATAAAAGTTGTCCCTGTATCTGCAGAGGTTGACCTTGCAAGGACATAGGTTGAGAAGATTGGTGAGCAAATTGCATCTGCAACTGCAAAGTTTGTTGCAACTATTGCAAGGGTTTCCCTTGCAGGTGTTGTAGTTGTCCTTTTTGTTGCGTTGTTTACCCTTGTTGCTACAAGGATGGCCCTTGTTGCTACGAAGGTTTCCCTTGCTGCTACAAGAGTTTCCCTTTCTGCGGCAAGGGTACTTGGACAGTTCCTGTAGCGATACCTTGAGGGTACTGCAAGTTCTCAAATTGGATCTGGCCATATCAACTAGGCATGGTGGATGGACGAAGGTGAACATAAGGTCCAGCTTGAGGGGCGTAAGGCATATTTACAATAGCTTGTGAATCATATGGAGAATAAGGAGGTTGGAATGGAACCTAAGCCACATATGGCTGCTAGTACTCGACATTGCTTGACCCAGATGGACCAGTAGGGTTTGGCTGCTAGTATTGGACATTACCTGATCCGAAAGGACCTCAAAGTTCGAAATAACACCATAAGAGGGTTGATTCATCCCAACCATGTGATTTTGTGAGCCACTCACATTGATTGCGTGAGACATCATGGAGATATTTAGATCTTGCCCCCCAGGTAGTGATCAACCCTATCTACTTACTAGACGAGTTGAAGAACTTATAGAGACTTGACTTGAGACTTTTGGTTGAAATGGAAGAGTTAGTTGAAATGATGAAATGAGTGGATTCAGAATGGTGGGTAGCACCAGAACTGAAGTGACTGTAGTATACACAATCGGTTGAGAGATTGGGTTCTAAATGAACAGACCTGAGGTAGGCATAGTGCCAAATGACCAGATAGGGTTGTGATATAACAACAAGGCACTAGGAGTGCCCGACACCAACTGAGCTAGAGAGGTATAACCATGTGGTAATGAAGGCCCACTATACTCAGGGTAAATTCTGGTCGGAATGCTTCCCATGTAAGGGAAACCTTCGGGAGGGAATTGATATCCTTGTTCATCAACTACGTGAGGAGTGTTATAGTAGAAACCTTCGAGTGACCCAGAGAGGAGATTGGGATCTCAGCTTATGATTCCATGGGTGGAAACAAATGATGATAGACAACCAAAGAAGTTTGAGGGGATAATTTCAAAGGAATATTTGGTTGATCGTATATACAGTACAAATGCTGCAGTGATAAGAAAACATGATCGAACAAAGGATTCAGAGGGAAAACAGCTAGTCCCTGATGACCTTCAGGAGTCGGTGAACTCTCGGAGTCTAGATAGGATTATCCTGAGATTCCAGGCTAGATTTGTAAGGTGACCCAATATCTGATGGAGGAGAATGAGATGACAAAGGTTGAATACTCAGAACAATTCCAATTTCAACACCTTGATCCTCAAGTGACTGTGGGAGTTCAAGAAGAGGCTCCTTATATGATCTTTCAAATGAAGGAGTGGAAGAGGAACAAGGAGAACCTAATGATTCTGCGACGATGACTCTATCTCAAACAAGAAGAGAAAAGATCTTAATTTTGGGGCTTCTTCAAAATATATTAAAGGTATACTCATGATGTGGTGCAGAATAAGACTATCAGGAATGTGATGTGATAATGGGTAAAAAAAAATTAAGACACTGAAATAGACTGGTGCCTTTTCATGTTTTAAGAGTCAAGGAAAAAGTAAAGATGATTCTATCGCTTTCAGTTTGAACGAACTCAAAAGGAAAAGTGCTCGATGATATTTTAAATTTAAAGAGTCAAAAAGACTAGAATGACTGCTCCAGATAATCTAGGTAAAAGGATTACTAGGTAACCATGAACTGCAAAATACCTCTCCGCGAACTAAGAAGTACGAGCAGGAAATCTCCCTGAATGTTATGTTTGGTGTATCACGTTTACAAGGTGGCATACTTAGCTTTCTACGGATAAATGATTGTGAACCTAATGGGGTCTCCCTTTATACACACGATGACATAGGGAGCTTAAGTCCATACTAGCATTGTCTAGTGCTGAAGCGAACAACAACTGCTAGGTTTAAAGATGCTGAAACACGTCTCTAGCCTAGACCTCTAAAATGTGAGCATTAAGTTTCAAATGTGCCTTAGGTTAATTGAATACATTTTAAAGTTTATCTTGAAATCAGTTTTCAGGCCCTATTGATGTGACTCGAAAAAAACTCGTATATGCAGCTAAATGATACAAAACCCTTTCAACTAGATGAATGTTTACACTAATGAGAGTAGATAAAACAATCAATGCAACAAAAAAGCAATTGAAAGCAAGATGATTCTTCCCTACTTCGCTTTTTAAAAACAAAATGATGAAAATTATTTCCACTTCCTATCTTCCTATCAAATGCACTTCAACTATTCCTTTCAATGATAAAAGAAGTTCATTTCATTTGGAATGCAAATGATTATGCAATTCTAGCTTTCAATGATGCTACTTAATGCAACATATCAATTCAAAAAACTAGAATGATTTATTTTTCAATGGAATGATAAAATTAATCTTTCTCATAAACACTTCAATGAAAAATTTTCAAACAATCAATATCAATCATATGGAAAGCATGAAAAGAGAACTCTTTCCAAACCAATCATGAAAAGACTCAATAGAAACAAGATGAGCAATTGTAATCTATGCTCTAAAAGAGACGTTCAACCAAGAGAAGAGCAAACGAAACATTTCAAACTTGTTCAATTAAAACCAAATCAATAAAAGGTCTAAAACACAAAATGCATGGAGCAGTTAACCAACCATTTGAATTGCTGAGCACACAAACAACTGACTGGAAAATGACCTAGATTCCCTAGGGCCACAAACCATCCAAAGACTCAAAAAATCATGTAAGGAAGTCTCAAACTAAACATGCACACAAAATAAGCTAATGAAGCTTTCTAGCCAAGGAGAACAAAGGAAAACAAGCTAAGAGGTAGAAATTATGAGGGCAAGACACACTGGTTATGGATCATGAGAAACTCTAATCTTCACCTACAAGAATCAGCGTGATTACCTAACTGACAACAAGCACCATAAAGGGGTATGACGCGACTGTTTAAGAGAAATTCGTGCTGGTCAGAGAAACTGTCAGAAAATGAAATGCGTTGATTGAGGATTTAAAAGAAAAAATAAAAATTTTCAAATATCAAAACCAGACTTGTCAGTCTAAATTTCATAACCAAAGTAGTAAACCAGGAAAAGCATAGAAAACCAAAGGCAAAGGGTGATACAACAAAAGTTGACACAAACCATGAAATGAAAAACAATTAAAAGAGAGGGATGGCTCCCTAGCGGAGTCACCAATTTTTGGAGTAGGTAAATATCCTCTATGGAAAAAGGTGATCCCTCTAGCCCAAGAGTGCGTCTAGTCACAAAAAGAACAACCGAATGAAAACTTCCTTAGACTATAATTGAATAAGAGGGCCTACCTCTTAGAACGCTAATTCGCTTGATGGTGATATCGCTCCTTTGCTCCAACTTCCTTTGAGTTCTTTCCATTCAAACACCTGGAAAAAAAACACACAAGATACAACAACGAACATGATAGCATACAATTGCATTCAATATACTTAAAAATTCAAGGAATATTAAGCCATCAAATGTAATATGACACTCAATGTAGGAAATAAACTATTAATTGTATTGATATAAAACTTAGAAGGAAATACAACCAAAGCCTTGATGTTGCAGGTCCCCTCCGATGTATCCGGGTTCCAACACCACTGCTAGCTTCTCATGGTTAGCCTCAACAATGCAAGTTTAAAGATTATTCCCTTTAGTTCCAAACCAAACCAAACACACTATTCTCCCTTCACAAACATAAACTAGAAGGCTAAAGCTATAGACATCTTGCTAGTTATTCAACCTCCAAAAAGACTAGTTCAACTTGGAAAAGGAGGAGTTTATATGGCTTTGATGGAGGGGAGATGGTTCCTCTTATGATGGGAGAAGGCTTATCTCTTTGGTTTGTTTCATATTAATAGGGGAAAGGAGCCCAAATAGACTCTCGCAGCTCTATCCAGCCCAACCATTTACCAGAATTCCATTCACGAAGCTTCTAGACCTGGAAGCTTCGACTCCATTCTTAAAAACTTGCCAAAAGAGGGTCGGTGTGAGTGGTAAAGGGCTCACTTGCACTGTTCAGCACCAGGCCTAGTTGCAAACTCTCCAAATCGGCGTGGGGAAGGAACTGAGCACTAACGCCAGTCTTGAAAACTGGGATTGAAGGAAGATTCTTAGGAAATGATGCAAGAAGGGAATGTTTTGCACATGAATAGGGATGTAAAGGCATGCTCTTCGTGATGGGAAAGCATATAGAGTTCACTGTAGAGGTCCTCCAGGATCGAGGAATGGGGAGTACAGGGACAATGACAAAATGTTGCATAACAGGCACTGATCTCTTAGAAATTAGAGGTTGTCTCTAGAATCAACAACTAGCCCAACAAAATCGATAACCCACTTCTCAAAGGGATCAAGAACTAGTTGACACTATAATGACATCTCATCTGACCGAACAGGTTGTCCTAGCCACTGGTAGCTTTCACACCCTTGGAAATATTTCCTTGCATAAAGAAAAAAAGAGGGCCAATGGTACCCCATATGTAACACCTTATGACCTATCCTCTTATCTACAAAATGCCCTCCATAGGGGCCATTATGAGCAACTTTCATAGATGTCATCTTCACCTATGAAAAATCAGACTTATTGATCAAGTCCTGTATAAAAGAGGTATCCCTCTATGCACGAATAGTGGGCACTATGATGGATAATCCTTCGTTTCTCTCTATATGGTAATTATTGAGGTAATTGTTTTGTAGCAAGATAGTTAGCAATATCTGCATACCACGGAGAGTGGGTAGAAATTGTAAAAAGGTGTTCATCTGGAAAACTATCCTCTACAGGTGCGCCTTCATCACTACTATCGAACTTAAATAGGAAATATGTAACTACATTATCTTTCCATGGCTTATCTGCAATGGTAATATCAGATTATTGAATTAATAATAACCATCTTGTAATACGACGAGGAGTTATCAGTTTATTCATCAGATACCTGATGGTTGTATTATCAGTGTGCACAAAAGTGGGATACCCTGTAATCTAATGTCAAAACTTATTAATAGCATAAATAAAAACCAAAAACCCTTTTTTAGTTACTGTATAGTTCAGTTCAAAAGGAGTCAGATTATTGTTGACATAATAAATCACGTACAGTTTCTTTTTCTCCTATGTTCCCAAGACTTCCCCTGCTTCTTTATGAGAAGCATCTGTAGAGATATGACATGGGAGCATTCAGTCAAGACCACGTAATATTGTAGCTTTACAAACTAGTTCTTTGATTTTCACAAAGGTTGTTTCACATTCATCTATCCGTAGAAACTCTACATCCTTAGGTAACAATTGAAAAGGCGGAACTGCTACCTTAGAAAATCTTCTATAAAATGTCTATAATAGCTAGCATAACCAATGAAAATGCACACCTATATCGATTTCTTAGGTGTAGAAAAAATTAATATTACCTCTACCTTTGCAAGATCAACCCGAATTCCTGCAACTCAAAGCATTTGCCCCAACATTATTTATTCCTTCATCATCATATGGCATTTTATTGTACTAAGAGAAACATGTGTTTGCTTACATTTTTTAAGTGCTTTATCTAAGTTTTCTAGACCTTCTTCAAAAGAATCCCCATATGGGGTGAAGTCATCCATATATATTTCAACACTATCATTGACTAAATCAGAAAAAATCTCTAATATTTCCCGTTGAAAGGTAGAAGGTGAATTACAGAGATCAAATGGGAGGACTTGGTATGGAAAGGTTCCCCAAGGGCATGTGAAGGTAGTTTTATCTTTATCCTCGACAACTATTTGGATCTGGTTGTACCCACTAAATTCGTCTAAAAAGGAGAAGAGCTTCTTTCCAGCTAATGTATCGAGGACCTGGTCAGTAAAAGGTAAGGGAAGATGATCCTTCTGAGTCACTTTATTTAATTCCCTGTAATCAATACAAATCTGCCACTTGCCATTCTTTTTCAGAACAATGACTAGTGGGGATACCCATTGACTGTCCGAGTTTGGGTAAATAAATCCCACATTGAATAGTTTTTGTAATTTGTTTTTGACAATGTTCTTTAAAGCATGATTCATTCTTCTTTGTGGTTGCCTAACAAGTCGAAATTTTTCTTTAATGTATATGTGATGAGTACATAATTAGTAGGGATCCCTTTCATATCTGTATATTCCCAAGCAAAGTCTTCTTTCTGTTCCAGAAGGACTTTTAGTAACCATTCAGAATGGGAATATGAAAGGTTAGGATTAACATTCAATGTCTTCCCTGGTTCAATTTCTACATGAATATTGTTACGTGGTACAATTATAGGAACTTTTTCAACTTCAGTCTCTGGTTCAATGGCTTTCTTAAACATTGAAACTCATAATAGATTCTAATAGCTAGTGGGTTGAATCAGAAATGGATTTGGGGTTATTGATAAAAGTACTAATGACATCATCTTCTATTTCATCCTTAAAATAGAGGGCCTCACCAATAGTAAGAATCGGTCTAATTTCTTCATTTTTAGGTTAGAGCCTGTTATGAAACTAGCTCAAAAAAAGATAGAAAAGATAGTTGAACGCCTTAGAATTCAGCCTCTTCAAGAGGGCAACCTCCTTTACATTACACAAATCGATAATTCTTGGATGATTCAAATGACAAAACATCCTTTCTATATATAGGAGTCTAAGGAGTCACAATATAACCCAGCCGACCTAACAATAATAATATAATGCCACAAAAATAACAATAGAGGGATTCTATGGGGCACAGTTTTAACAAATAGGGACAATAGGGGCACAACAATATTAATAAGGGATACAACTACAATAGTAATGGGGTAATGGCTAGTATTATAGGGACCTAACATACCCCTCTCCTTCAAAAAAGTGTTATCCTCAATGATTGAGTAGTTTTGTATGCTTTTGTATAAAATTCTCATCCTCCCATGTGGAATCTTCAATGGATAAGTTCTTCCACTTGATGAGATACTCTGAAATTGATCGATTTCGTAGCTATCGAGTTCTTGTTT